>JAQZBX010042664.1:0-21935 GCA_029593785.1 Cabassous unicinctus
AACCACACTAACATCTGCCATTGTAGAAGACTGTGAAATGTATTACCATCATCGTTGCAGTGCTGGGATTTTCTTTCTCAAATTCCCGAGGCTGAAATTCTGCCTAAATAAATAGCCATCAAATGACTTTATGGGTCAATTTATCATAGGGTATTATAGATAATCAATTTACAAAGCATTTGGGAAAATTTTCCTGTAGCTGTTTTATTGGCTACTATTAGTGTCACATGTCAACCATCTATTATTTTGGATTTGCAACGGCAGCTACTCTTTTAAAGAAATCTAATCAATCTGGTTCACAGAGGCTTATTATTGAGGTAAAATTCACACAACGAGGAAAGTCTCTTTTGTTCCAGTGAGACTGTGCCATGGTTTTTAGTTTCATTAGTGTAGCAATATATAGTTACAATTGTACATAAATAGGCAGAGTGATTCTGATCGATAAACTATGATGGTTTAATTCAAAGGTATGTTAGAAAATGAGAAGAACGAAGTTTTGGAAAACTGCATTTTGTCCTCACAGTTGTAACACTATACATGGAAACAATCTTCTCAGCTTTTTATGAAAGGCAAAATTGCTGGCCAAACTACACAAACTCCCTGGACTCTGCAAGGACAGATTCTGGATTGATGCCAGTACTAAAGTTGAGAGCAAATTTATCCATCTTGTTCCCAGGCTGGTAACTGAGTCTGTGTATTTATTAGACTCATGCCTTGGCCAAAAACAGGAGTCTCTGGAATACATCACATAGGCAGTTTTTAAAAGAAACTTAACAAAATGAAATTAATTGGATGAAATTCTTGTCTTTCTTTTAGTTATGTGAATTAATTGGTGTGTAAGTAACAAAAGGAGACCGAAAACAGGGATTGCCTGGAAAAGGCTCAATCATGACCTTAGACATTGATAAAGATATGGCTGAAGACAAAGGTTTTCTTGAGATTCCCTCAGTAGGGAGCCCACACCATAGCAGGCACCTGGAAGGCTGAAGAAAGCTGGATACTATTTGCCTGATCAATTGTGAGGATACCAGGAATTGAGGAGTTGAGTGTGCGGAGTTACTAGTTTTGGTGGTACAGAGGAGATACAGAACTGTGGAGGGCACTGTGAGCACATGATGGCAAGAGTGGCAAAGGCTTCGGGGAAGAAGGAGATGGCTTTGAGTCCCCATGTGGGGGCTAGGGGGCAGTTGCTGCATGGTTTCTAGTGATGACATACTTCTTGCAAAAAGTATGTCACTTTTGCTCTTGGTTCTCATTTACCATTCCCCCCTCCCACCCATTTCATGTGATATAGACTCTGAAGATGGAAGGATTGCTAGTTACCCTTTTCTCAAACTTTTATCTTAATGAGATCACTTAACAAAATGTGACATCTTGTGGATTCATATTTTCATGGGAGTTTTAATGATAAGAAAGTATGATCTTATCATGGGGGAATCTTATTTTCTCTTTCTTGAAAAATCACAGATTTTTGAGAAACTTCAATTGGGGCTATTTCTCGGCATTGTTGGTGAAATAGATGTGGAAAGAAATGTGTCCACTAGTTTTGCTGACCACAGTCTTTGCTCTTTGATGAGAACCACACATTGAGGTGACTGGGAGGGGCTTTGACGACCATGAAGTCCCACAGCAGTGAACTTTATACAGCATTTTTGCCAAGCTTCAGTTTTTCCTCCCCCATGACCACAGGTCCAAAAGTAGTTTCCAGAAAAAGTGCATGTTAAGACCCAGTTGGAAATTGAGATGAAATCCATAACCTATTAAGAATCGTTAAACATTCTCATGCTAGATAGAAAGTAGAAAAAAAAAGTTTAGTTTCTTAAAGGACAATTTCATTTTCCAAGGATAATTTTACATTCATTTTTAATGGTTCTGAAGAAAATGTAGTCTCACTGTAGAATATTTGGAAAATACAGAGGATTGAAAAGAAGATGAGGATTATCTTTAGTCACCCCATTCCCTAGCCATTAAAAAATTAGCTCTTTTATATGTTTCATTCCAGTCCTTTCTTTCTGCTACATTAAGTTTGTGAATAGTTAAAAATCAGGTTCATATTTTGTAAATATTTGCATCCTACTTGTTTTGCATCCTACTTAACATGAACATTTTTCAGTGTCAATACAAAGCTATCTAACAATCTATTTTATCACTGCTATATAATTCACTTAACTATTCCTATTTTGGGGGGCACTAGTAATTTTTTAATGCCTAACACAAATAAAGCCACCTATTTTCTTCCATTGACAATTTTACTGATCATAAATTAGAGACTACATTATTTCCTTGGGATAGATTGCTAGAAGTGGATTACTATATCAAAGTTAGGATAATTTTTAAGGTTCTGGATGCCTACTGAAAAATTGCTGTCTAATAATTTCTATCTATTTACTTTCTATAGTGCATGAGAATTCTTAACTCACTACACTCTTCTCAGAAATTATAATTAAAAAATTAGAAGAAAATTATATTTATTCTGATTTTAATTTGTGCTTCTTTAAAGAGACATGTGATTGAACATTTTTTTTCATAAAAATATACCACTCATGGGAAGCAGATGTGGCTCAAGCAGTTGGGCACCCGTCTACCACATGGGGGGAGGGCGGGGGGCGGGTCCTGGGTTCCGTTCCTGGTGCCTCCTAAAGAAGAAGAGCAAGACAGAGAGCTGATACGGTAGGCTGGTGTGGCGAGCTGACGCAACAAGATGATGCAACACGGAGACATAATGAGGCAACACATTTGATAGACACATGCAGGGAGTGGATGTGGCTCAAGCGATTGGGCACCTCCCTCCCACATCTGATGTTCCAGGTTCGGTTCCCAGTGCCTCCTAAAAAAAAAGAAAAAAGATGAGCAGGCACAGAGAGTAGACAGCAAGCACAAAACAACGATGGGGGAGAAATAAATAAAAATAAAATAAGTCTACCACTCATATTTCTTCTTTAGCAATTTGTTTGTGGCTATGCTTACAAAAACTCTTTCAGCCTCCATTTTACCCCCCTTCTGTACAGAGTGGTTGGAAACCTAAAATCTATACTTTCCTTAGCCCCTGGATGTGAATTGCGTTGTATCAATTAGATATACAGCATGAGTTTTGAAATGTGGAGGGGGACTGATGCCATCTCTCTGTAATGGTGTTGATGGACTAGTAGACTCCAGTATGTGTGGAGGCTGGCAGTGCCTGGGTTCCACAGTCCTCTGTGGACTTCATGGATATGGGGCACGTGTAGTGTCAGCAGCAAAGTTCCCTGCTCGCGAATGATCTTAAAAGCCTAATTGTGGGGAAACGAATATGGCTCAAGTGATTGGGCTCCTGTCTATCATATAGGAGGTCCAGGGTTTGATTCCCGGGGCCTCATGGTGAAAAGCAAGCTGGCCCGCACGGAGAGCTGACCCGAGCGGAGAGCTGGTCCACGTGGAGTGCTGGCCTGTGCAGAGTGCTGGCCCGCGCAGGAGTGCTGGCACAGCAAGGTGATGCAACAAAAAGAGACACAGAAAAGAGACAATAAGAGACACAGCAGACCAGGCAGCTGAGGTGGCACAAGAGATTGAGCACCTCTCTCCCACTCCAGAAGGTCCCAGGATTGGTTCCCAGTGCCACCTAAAGAGAAGACAAGCAGACACAGAAGAACACACAGCAAATAGACACAGAGAGTAGACAGCGAGCACAAAACAATGGGGGGTGGGGGAGAGGAGAAATAGATAAATAAATCTTAAAAAAACAAGCAAACAAAAAAAACCTAATGTGTTCCTCTGATTCCTACTTCCCCAACCATTCCAAAAATTTCAGAAGCACTTAATATCCTTTATTAAATCCTTTTCAGCTGGAAATTTCTTAAGTGGCTTCTGTTTCCTGCAATGAGACATGGCTGATACATTGTCTGTTCTTTCAAGTGTTCAGGAATTTTTCCTTGTACAATATTCATATGATCTATGCAGCATATTTTATTGAAGCCTTATTGTGATTTTTTTCATAAGAATGCCAAAATTTTAAAATTAAGTATTTAATAGCCCTCTTCATGAAGAAGTTTTAGCCACTACTTAGTATTAATATAAGCTTTAGTATTCTTTATTAATTCCAAGAAATTTTCTATTTTCTGGATTTCATTTTTCCTCTTTAAGCTCTTCATTAATGCCCTTTATTATTATTTTTAATTGCACAATATATTTTAGCTTTTGACACATTTAGAAGGCATAAGGGCATATAGTCAATTTAGATTTTAAATACTCTAGCTTTATCATAAGTATGTTTTAATACCTGTAAGGGTAGATCACTTAACATGAACATTTTCCAATGTCAATACATTTTTCTTAAAAGTCCTTTTTTGAATATTGTATCCATTTTTCTTTCAGATTAACTTGAGAAGTGTATTGCCAAGTTCCAAAAATTAAGCCATAAATTAGTTTGGGAATTATTGACCTCTTTATATTGCCGAGTTTTCCCATCCAGGGACTTGGTTCATTCGTTATTTATTCAAATCTTTTTTTCACATCTCTCAGTAAAATATCATAGTTTTAATTTTCTTAAGATATTTACATTTCTTATTAAGATTATTCTCAATCTTTTTTCTATTATATTTTTGAATTAATTTATTTCTGACATATGGGAAAGCTATTGGTTTTGTGCATTTATTTATAATGACTACATTTTTTTCCAGTTGATTTTGTTTGTAGGATTAATTTTCTTTAACAACCTACATCTGCTTCAGATTGAAAAGCCAATTCTCCTTCTCAAGATTTAGGTATTGTAATAATTTCCCTAAAAGAAGAAGACAATGTTATGTTCGTTCAAATAAAAACAATTCTTATTATGATCTGTGTACATGGGGTTCTACTAGATGCTAATGGGACTATAAGAGAAATTTACTATTTATATGGAGAAACCAGATACAGACCATGGACTTTTGAACAGTAGAGAGAGATTTAAAAATAGCTGAAACACACTATAGGAATGATTTCATGGAGTAGTGTTATCAAATGCATAGTTGAGCCAAAACTAGTAATGGGTACTTGGAGGAAGGAGGTATAACTTTAGACTAAAGTGATGAGAAAGGATTGTGCAAAGTACATAGACTGAGTGAGATTTTGGATGATGAATTTAGATTAATGGAGGTACACTGGGCAATGCTGGGAGGCTGGATAGTATGAAACAAGCATGGAGGCAGAAAAGTGTCAAATGTAAAAGGGAAAACAAACAAATTAATGTAACTCAAATACAACATTTTCCCAAGTTGTATAAGGTTGATGGCATTTAGATGGCATTTAGGATAATATTTCCAGAGACCTTGAATGTCATGCTGAAGAATTTGGACTTGAATTCTAAGCAACAGGGGGTCACAGCAGAGAAATAATATCATTAAGATGGAATTTTAGTATGTTTTTTTAAAAATGTAAAATACTATAAGGTCATTGCAAAAGTTTTATCAAGTTATAAAAGTGGAAAATACCCGTCTCTCATCCCATTGCTATGGAATGACACTTGTGGAGTTAGAGAATTCCTGTAGTGGGCACTGTTGGTGCTCTGCCCAGATTTCCTAGGGTCCCTTTTACCATTTCTGTGTGCCCTTTTCCCCAGCTCCTGTGTGTTTTGCTTCTAAGAGTCTGCATTTGCAGGCTTCTTCATCTGTCTTTAAGTTACTGCAGCCACTTTCCCTGTGCGTGTGCAGAGCCTGAAGTGCCTGGGAGAGCCACACCAGGAGTAACTGAGTTAATGACCTCACCAGCTTCTCCTGGGAACAATTCCTTGCTCTTTCGTTTGTATATAAATCCTTGTCTTAGAATCTGCTTCTGGGGTTTCTGATACAAACAAACAAACAAACAAACACCTTAGTAACAATTTTGTAAGGTTTAGCTTTACAACTCTGGAAAAATCTCTCTCTGCATTCATCTTGCTATCATAGGCCATTGAAGCAGTTGGCCTATGATAGTGATTTCTAAATTTCCCTTACACTTTAACACTCTAAGATCCCAGCTCTAACTCTTTTACTGGAATCCAGGGTGGCTGCTGCAGTCCTCAGAGGCTAATCTCTGGCTTTGTTCCAGGGTTGTCTCTAATATTTCCATGCATTTTTTCAGGGATTAGGATTACCAGCCAAGGTGAGAGTTGTCAGTATACCAACAATTAAGAATACATTGGCCTTATAAAAACACTTGCTTAAGCAGTACAGATAATTTAGGAAAAAGGAAAAAATACATAAATAAATGGAAAATTGTTAAACTAAGGGGAGAAGAATTGAGGGTGGAGAATTTTGGTCAAAAGATGAAGAAAAAGGCAAATTTTGCACAAAATAAATAGAAATGAGGCTAAAAAGCCAAAAAGAGTGGGAAATGACACATTTAAAACTTAAGCAATAAACATTTAGGAGGAAAAAGGATGATTGGAAGCCAATTTGAGTCAGCAAATATAACATCCCTTATTGTCACTTTATTTTCATCAAAAAGGCATTATGGTGGATTTTGGAGGATATAGTTTCTATCAGAATTTAATATTTTTGGCTGACAAAAATATGACAATAGTCTTAAGAGGCAAAAATGGAAGGTCAAACATCTTAAAAGCAGAATTACCCTTGGGCAAAGGCATGAAAGAAGCTGAGGGCCTCTGGTACCCTTCTCCACTCCTTTCAACATATCTCCTTCATGTCCCTTCCTGGATGCCATGGCCAGCCTTACCCTCTCACCAGAAAGCATCCCCCACCCCTACCATGCTGCCACACACACACTGTGGCCTCATCCACTTAAGTTCTTTCCTTCTCCCAAACTGTTTTTCCTTCAACTGGCCCCATGCTCTGATATGTATTAATGGGTAGCAATGGTTTATTAATTACCTTAAGTATTGTCTGTCAATGTATTGGCCAGGTAACTGATTACCCTTCTTGGATAGTGATAATTTAACCTT
The DNA here is from genome assembly GCA_029593785.1 of Cabassous unicinctus. Taxonomy (NCBI): domain Eukaryota; kingdom Metazoa; phylum Chordata; class Mammalia; order Cingulata; family Chlamyphoridae; genus Cabassous; species Cabassous unicinctus. The sequence goes on from JAQZBX010042664.1 coordinate 6,893, forward strand.
TAAGGAGAAATCCTTAGTATAATAGTCATTTGAAGGACTGGCTAGGTGAGGGGAATATTTTTGAGCAAAAGCGGTGTTTTTTTTCTGGCCCTTTTCCTAAAAGGGACAATGACACAAATCTGTTCAAATAAATTAATATTGCCTTTTTGATGACTTTTTGAAGAATTTTACATGCTGACTCACATGCCCCACCAAACCCTTCCTTGTATATTTGCACTAATAGGCACTGGATGGAGTAATATATTTTCTCTTTTTCAGGGTGATATTCATTGATCTATTTACTTACTAATTTGCATAACATGTTTGTGCAGGAAATTGCAATTGTAGAAAGAGCACACATCACAGGAAAAGGGAAAGTACAAGAGAGAATTTTCAATTTATGAAGAGGGGCAATGGATTCTTCTAGTGTTTTTCAAATCACACAAATGGCTTATTTACTAGTAAGGATGATCTGCAAAGTTTTGGACCATATGGTAGAACACATAGGTAGGTGACCTTAATAAGCACAATTTTTGTGAAGTTGTTGGGGTAAAAGCCTGATCTGAGTAGACCTAAGAGTGAACAGGAGGAGAGGAATTATGAAATAATGAGTTGGCAATTAATTGAATGTGTTTTACTCAAAAGGGTAGGGAAGAAATGGGTGAATAACTGAAGGATAAAGTGGGAGAAATAACAGTATTTTGTATGTTAATGGGAAAAATCAGTAAGAATGATAAATTGATGTAGGAGAAAGGGGAAAATTGCCAGAGTGATAATCTTGGATAATTGAGAAAGAATGGGATCTAGTACAGAAGTGTAGGTATTAGCCTGCATTAGGGGCATGGGCAGAGTGCAGGAGCAAAAGGGAAGGTAGAGGGTGGACCCAAATGCCAGAGGGTGGGTGGATGTGTGTGGTGGGAACTTGAGGTGTTCTCTTTAGATGACATCAATTCTCAGTGAAATCAGAAGCAAGGTCATTGCTGAGAATAATAATAATGGAAAGATATGGGAATTTTAAAGAGAAGCATGGCAGAGAAGAGCCAAATGATGATTAGATTTTGGAGATGAGGGATGGCCTGGTTATGGCGGGTATCTCATGGGGATTGGCATGATGTGACTTATCTTGATGATCCCAGGTAGTTAATGGTGGCCAGACTGTGAGTGGTTGGGGGTGAGAGTTTTCTACATTTTTGGTCTCCACCTTGACCTTTGCTAATGAAGACTTTGAGACTGTGAGATGGGCAGACTCACGTCAAATGCACAGACTTCTCTTAACTTACGATATCCTGTTCCACAGAATATCATTTCCCATTAAAGTGATAGTGAGACTAAGGTTGATCCTGCACTGATTCTGGGCTGATTGTTCTCTGGCTCTTAGAATAATGATGCAATGAATATTTTAAAAGACCTTCCCTACTACATCATAAGATTGCTGCTAAACATAGTCTAATTTTATTAATTTCATATTACTAAGTAAATTCAACCATCCCAATGGGGGTATATCTGTGGGCATCAGACAGTTATCCAAGTCACACATACTTGTTGGCTTAAGATCTTAAGCCACATCTTTGATGAGTAGAAACTCTTTTGGCAGTTCCCTGCCGCATATTGAAAGTACCTTCAGATGAAAGCTGGATGGTTCTTAATGGCACATACTTGGGGAATGAGAATATCATTGGGAGGAATATATTGAGAGCACTCTTAGATCAGAAGGAGGGACTCCAATCCAGAAACAAATGTAAATAACTTTCTCATAAGAGTAATACCTTTTAATCTTTAAATGCAGTGTTAATTTCAGCCAAGGATGACTGTTTTTGGTTGGTCGAGGAATGTCAGGAGCCACTGATTGCAGGGTCTTGAGGAAACACCACCAATCCTTAGCCAGATTAGATCCAAAGGAAGTAGGAGAAAAAAAAAAAAACTTGTTTAGGTTGACTTTTTCAACACATGCAGAAATTTTCGTGAAGCTGATGTTATTAAACCATCTGCTGTGATCACTTAATGCATAATCCATCCACTGAAGGAAAGTAGTGCCTTTCTAAGCTGAAAGAAGGGAGAAAATATGTCTTCATAAGATGGGTTCTAATTAATGCTGGCTGCTCCTGTCACTCTGAGAGTATAAGACAGGGTCAAAAATTAACAAATATGCCAATGCCTTAGGGATAATTTTTTCTCAGCTCTTCTGGAAGAGCAGGGAGAGAAAGGTAGAAAAAGACATTTAAAAGGGGGTAATGAAGTACATTCACCTCTTTTGAAACATGTCCAGTCTCTGAAAGCAGTTTTGTCCTGTTTGTAAGTAGAGAGACTCTGGCAGTGAGCATGGGCTATAATTCTGTTGCTCTCAGGTGGGCAGAGATGCTGTAAAGGCCCAGATGTCTGGCTTACTGGAGGCACTCAGCCAGTGAATGCAATATATTTGTAAGACTAAAAAGATTCTCAGCTTTTATGGAAGGCTCTCTTGTTTACTTTTTCATGGGATTGCCAGTATTTTTGCTTTTCAGAACTTGTAGAAGCGAAGTGTTACCAGTTGAAAATTTGAAGAGGTGTACTAAAACATTTAAGCAACCACTCTTATTAAGAAAATGATAAGTTGTTGTACCTTAGTTCTTAATTGTGCCTTATTTGAGCATATTTAAAAAAATTAAATATGGTGGAAACTTTAGTCTAAACAGAACTACATCCATCCAAATTTAATTTCAAATTACTAGATTTTCAGGGGGCTCTCGAACTAAGTGAACGTTTGTAAACTAAATATAGGTATCATAATTTATGCAGCACAATAATTAGATGAGTGTTTTATATTTATTTTACCTGATGGGTCAACATGTGAGGGATGATTGAATACATTCAATCACATATTTACTTATATACCCTCAAAATTAAATGATCGTGGTGACACAAAAATTTGGTGTAAGCACTCTAAACAAATGTGAGCATGATCAGCTAATTCATAGATCCATCCATCCATCCATCCATCCATCCATGCATCCACTAGTATGCATGTGTATCACTTGTCAGGAAGTATGCAGAGCACTGGGGAATGTAGTGGCAATCAAGGCAGACCTGGTCCCTGTTCTCAAAGGCCATACTGGAGTTGAGTAAACTGGTATTAAACAAGCAATGATAACAATGCATGATAGATCCTGTAATATGGCAAGTAGAGTTGCTATAGGAACATTTAGAAAGGAACATATAAAGAACGGTCCAGGAGCGGTGTGTGCTCAAGGAAGCCATCTCTAGGGAAAAAAGCATAAAGAGTTGGACTAAATATGCTGGCCACCAATGGACTGCATATTCTCTCCTTTATTTTACTGGCGATGTTTCCCGTCATCTCCACCTATACCAAAATTCTACAACTCTCTGTTCTTTAGCTTTTTGCCTCTTACCTTTACATTTCTTTATGTTTTCACATGTTGAGGTGTATGGCACTGGGAGATTCCTCTTCTCTGTCCTGTCAAGTAGAGGAGTAGGTTGGTGTTACTATGGCCATTAGCTTGTATTAATGATGTTGGAGTAAAATGAATCATTTTCCGCCCCGTATGCATATGAACTCTGGCGCCATGTCTTTTATGTATTATACCCTTCGTAAACTCCTATCTGAAATCAAGTTGATCTTCATTGGGCTGGGACAAGAAGAATTGAAAATGTATTTTAATTGCTAATATTCAGTTCTGTGTTAATGCTGCCCAGGAAGAGTTATGTGGCTGAATAAGTTGTCTGGAGAGGTGGCTTCCTGAGAGAGGATGTAATCTTGGAGAGGCAAATGGGACCCCTTGATAATGATACTTGAGTAGGTAGTTGGAAACCAACTTTGAGGTTTTTCCCTGCAGAAGCAAAGAAAACTTAGAAAGAATCAGCAAGAGTTGTTCTTCCTGATCGGAAGGTTGCTTTGTTCTGGTTAGAAGAATTTCAGCAATCAGTCCATTAGAAAAAATCTTAAAGGAGTATCAGATATGTAGGGCTGCAGGGAAAAAGTCATAAAATGTAGGAAGTTGGCTGTGAGCCCAGAATAAGAGAGGCCTGAGGAATGCTGTGGTTTGGGGGTTTGAGTAGCTGCAGAGGAGGTTTCATTCTGACTCTCCAGTGTGATTCTGGGGTTGGGGAGCAAAAGGCTTCATTTCTCTAGTATGAATGTGATTACAAGATTGCTCAGCCTCTGACAGAGGGAGGAATGCTAAGGGAACTTGCAAGTTATTCCCAAATGTTACCACAGTTATTGAAAAGCTATTTTACCACCTACAGGAGAAAAAGAATGGCTGAAAGACACTTTTTTTTTTAACAAATCAATTTTATTGATACATATTAATAAAGCATAAATCCATCTACAGTGTATAATAAAAGATATTCACATAGTTGTGGATTCATCACTTCAATCATTTTTAGAACATTTTTATTATTCCTGTAATATTAATAATAAAAATACTAAAAAATTAAAACCAACCAACCAACCAAACAAAACTCATCACCTCTCAGTCTCTCTGTGCTTCCCCTACCGTACATAGCTGCTATTCTGTTTCCTTCTTTCTAGTTTATTCGTATGCATATTTTGTAAAAACAGTCTTTATATATGCAAAATCATCCATATTCGTTTCACTGTTATACAGTCCCTTCTTACATTTTTTAGCTTTCCTTTTAGTAATATAAATGTCCTTAGACTTTCCCTTTCAATCACTGTCATACTCATATAATAGCTCTGCTAATCACAAACACCATGATGTGCTCTCACTATTTCATTCATTTCCAAAGATTTACAAACAACCTTTTAACCAGTTCTGCACAGATTAACCATCAGTTTTCTATTCTCTACCCTCATTCTATCTTCTGGTGACCTATATTTTAATTATTTTCTCCATGAATTTACACAATATATTTAGTTCATAATAGCACAGTCATACAGTATTTGCCATTTTGTATCTGGCTTGCTTTACTCAACATAATATACTCCAGGTTCATTCATGTTGTCATATGCTTCCCGACTTCATTTCTTTTTACTGCTGCATATTATTCCATCATGTGTATACATCACAATTTGTTTATCCATTCATCAGTTGATGGACATCTGGCTTGTCCAACTTTTGACCATCGTGAATAACGCTGCTAAAAACATCAGCCTGCAGGTGTCTGTTCGTGTCTCTGTTTTCAGTTCTTTTGGTAGTGGTATTGCCAGCTCACGTGGTAAGTCTAGGAACTGCCAAAAAGTCCTCTACATTGGCTATACCATTCTACATTCCCACCAACAGTGAATAAGTGTTCATATTTCTCTACATCCTATCCAACATTTACAGTTTTCTGACTTTTTAATAGTGGTCAGTCTAATAGGTGTGAAATGATGTCTCATTGAATTTTTGATTTGCATTTCCCTAATCTCTAGTGATGTTGAACATTTTTTCACGTGTTTATTCACCATTTGTATTTCTTCTTTGGACAGTTGTCTTTTGCCCATTTTTTAATTGGACTGTTTGTCTTTCTATTGTTGAGTTATATGATCTCTTTATATATCATGGATATTAAACCCCTATTGGATATGTGATTGCCAAATATTTTCTACCATTGAGTTGGCTGCCTTTTTAGTCTTTTGACAGTGTCCTTTGAGGTACAAAAGTGTTTAATTTTGGAAGGTCCCAAGTATCTATTTTCTCTTTTGTTGCTTGTGCTTTGGGTGCAAGATTTAAACTACTGCCTACCACAAGTTCTTGAAGATATTTTCCCACATTTTCTTCTAGGACTTTTATGGTTGTAGCTTTTATATTTAAGTCCTTGATCCATTTGAGTTAATTTTTGTATAAAGTGTGAGATAGGGGTCCTCTTTCTTTCTTTGGGATATGGCTATCCAATTCTCCCAGCACAATTTGTTGAATAGACTGTTCTGGACCAGCTGGGAGGGCTTGACAGCCTTGTCAAAAATCACTTGACTGTACATGTGAGGGTCAACTTCTGAGTTCTTGGTTCTGTTCCATTGGTCAATCTGTCTGTCCTTATGCCAGTACCATGCTGTCTTTACAACTGTAGCTAGGTAATGTGTCTTAAAGTCAAGAAGTTAGAGTCCTCCAATTTCGTTCTTTTTAAAGACATTTTTGCCTATTTGGGCCCCTTACCCTTCCAAATAAATTTGATTATTGGCTTTACGATTCCTTCAAAAAGGGCTATTGGGATTTTTATTGGGATTGCGTTGAATCTGTAAGTCAGTTTTGGGTAGAATTGACATTGTAATGATATTTAGTCTTCTAGTCCATGAACACGGAATATCCTTCCATTTAGTTAAGTCTTCTGTTTCTTTTAGCAGTGTTTTGTAGCTTTCTGAATAAAAGTCCTTTATGTCCTCAGTAAAGTTTATTCCTAAATATTTGATTGTTTTAGTCACTATTATAAATAGAATTTTTTTTTCTGATTTCTTCCTCAGATTGCACATCAGTAGTGTATAGAAACACTATTGATTTTTGAGTAATTTGTTTCCCTCCACCTTGCTGAAATCGTCTATTAATTCTAGTAGCTTTATGGTGAATTTTTCAGGAATTTCTAGATATGGGATCATGTCATCAGCAAATAGTGAAAGTTTTACTTCTTCCTTTCCTATTTGGGTGCCTTTTATTTCTTTGTCTAGCCTAATTGCTCTAGTTAGAACTTCTAGCACAATATTGAATAATAATGGTGACAGTGGGCATCCTTGTCTTGTTCCTGATATCAGCAGGAAAGCTTTCAGTCTTTCACCATTGAGTACAATGCTAGCTGTAGGTTTTTTATATATGCACTTTACCATATTGAGAAAGCTTCCTTTTATTCCTCTCTTTTGAAGTGTTTTTATCAGGAAAGGATGCTATATTTTGTCAAATGCATTTTCTGCATGAATCGAGAGGGTCATGTGATTTTTCTTCAATTTATCAATATGGTTTATTATACTAATCAATTTTCTTGTGTTCAACCAGCCTTTCATACCTGGAATAAAACCCACTTGGTCGTGGTGTGCAATCAGATCTTCGATTTTAGCTCTTTCTTCTTTTTAAGTGTAAGCATTGAGGGCTATACATTTCTGTCTCAGTCCTGCTTTTGCAGTGTCCCAAGGTTTTGATATGTTGTGTTCTTATTTTCATTTGTCTCAAGATATTTGCCGAATACTCTTGCAATTTCTTCTTTGACCCACTGATTAAGAGTGTGTTGTTTAATCTCCATATATTTATGAATTTCCCCCTTTTCCATCCATTATTGATTTCGAGCTTCATTCCGTTATGATCAGAGAAAGTGTTTTGTATAATTTCAATCTTTTAAAATTTATTGAGACTTTTCTTGTGACTCAACATATAGTCTTTCTTGGAGAAGGATCCATGAGCACTTGAAAAGAGTGTATATCCTGCTGTTTTAGGGTGCAATGCTCTATAGATGTCTGTTGGGTCTAGTTCATTTATCATATTATTCAAGTTCTCTGTTTCTTTATTAATCCTCTCTCCAGATGTTCTATCAATACTGAGAGTGGTGTATATTGAAGTCTCCAATTATGATTGTAGAGACATCTATTTCTCCCTTCAGCTTTGCCAGTGTGTGCCTCATGTATCTTGGGGCACTCAGGTTAGGTGCATAAATATTTAGTATAGTCATTTCTTCTTGATGAATTGCCCTTTTTATTAATATATAATGACCCTTTTCATCCCTTATAACAGTTTTGCATTTAAAATCTATTTTGTCTGATATTAGTATCGCTACTCTAGTTCTTTTATGGTTACTATTTGCATGGAATATTTTTTCCAACCTTTCACTTTTAACCTGGTTGTGTCCTTACACCTGAGGTAAGTCACTTATAGACAGCATATAGATGGCTCATATTTTTAAAATCCATTCTATTAGTCTATGTATTTTGATTGGGGCATTCAAGCCGCTAACATTCAATGTTATTACTGACATTGAATGATAAAGGCATTACTTCATCCATTTTGTCCTTTGGTTTTCTCTTGTCATATTGTACTATTGATTGTCTTTTTACCCTTTAATTTACTCTTCCTAATAATCTTCTTTTCTGCAGTCTTTTCCAAATCTCTCTCCCTTGTTTTTCCTTTCAGGCTGTAGCATTCCCTTTAGCATCGCTTGTAATTCTGGCCTTTTGGTAACATATTCTATCAGTTTGTGTTTGTCTGTGAAGACTTTGAACTCACTCTCATTTTTGAAGGACTGTTTTGCTGGGTACAGAATTCCTGGCTGGCAGTTTTTCTCTTTCAGGGCCTTAAATACATCTTACCACTTTCTTCTCTTCTCCGTGGTTTCTGATGAGAGGTTGACACTTAATCTTATTGAGGTTCCCTTGTATGTGATGCTTTGCTTTTTTCTTGCTCCTTTCAGAATTCTCTCTTTATCTTTGATATTTGTTATTCTGAATAGTAGATGTCTCAGGGTAGGTCTGTTTGGATTTATTCTGTTTGGTGTGCATTGTCCTTGGTTAGTGATATTTATGTCTTTCATAAGGGTTGGGAAGTTTTCGGTCATTATTTCCTCAAATATTCTTTCTGCCCCTTTTCCATTCTCTTCTCCTTCTGGGACATTGCTAATGCATATGTTTGTGTGTTTCATGTTGTTATTCAATTCCCCGAGACCGTTCTCCATTTTTTCCATTCTCTTCTCTTTCTGTTCTGCTGTCTTTTCTAGTTCACATGTTCTGTCTTTTAAACCACTAATTCTGTCTTTGAGCAATTCAAATATGCTCTTATGTGCCTTTGATGTATTTTTAATCTCATCCATCATTTCTTTCATTCTCATAAGGTCTGTTACTTTTCTTTGCATTCTTTCAAATTGTTCTTTAGGTTCACTCAGTGTCTCTTAATATCCTTTATTGCTTTAGTCATATTTTCTTTCAATTCTTTGAAATGATTTAGGAGAGTTTTGTGATTATCATTGATTAATTGTCTTATATTCTTATCTCTTCAGGGTATTTGGTTTGTTCCTTTGGCTGGACCATCTCTTCCTGTTTCCTAGTTTGGCTTGTAATTTTTTGCTGATGTCTAGGCATCTGAATATGTTGGTGAATTTACTGTGATCGCCAATTTCTCTTTCATGCCTATTTTTTCCCCACAATTCTTCTTTGATATTTGGTTCAACTTATTTTAAGTCATTAACATTGCCCAGCTTAAGTCATCAAAATCTGGCCAAGGACTCACTAATGGGACATAGATTTTCTCCTAGGAGTTAGTATACAGAGAGCCCTAAAAGCAGTTTTTGTCCATGCAATTTCCAGACTGACCAGCAGATGGGCACTCATCTGCACACCTTTCCCTGGAGAGGAAATTTCTGTTTTCCTGTGTTTTGGTCTGGTGAGAGCTGAGACTCAAAGCGGACTCTGCTGGCCGAAATCAGTGAAGAAGAACCTGCTGACATCCTCTCCCTTTTCCCTTGTAACAGCTGACAGGGAGGAAGATATCTGTTCCCCTCTCAGCTGCAGTGAGCCAGGGTTTTTTCCCCAGCTTAATATCTTGGGGGTGGGGGAGGAGAGCCCTTCCTGGCCACTATGGGAGTTTTGTAACTCAGGTTTGTTGTTTTGGGTTCTTTGTATCTCTGTTCCTCACTCTTCTGGGAGTTGTGTAGCACTGCCCTGGTCTGCTGACTCCCAAAGCAGGTTCTTCAGAGAGGTTTGGGTCTTTTCTGTTGTTTTTGTGAGAGAGTTGAGCCCTGCCTGCCTAGTCCAATGCATCTTCCCACAATTCCCTTTTTTTCCTATTTACTTCAACTAAGCTGAGTAACATTGTGAACTGTGAAGTGCTGTTAATCCTTGGTCTATGGAGGAGAAATTATGAAACTCTGGAGAGTGGCACCAAATTGTTATCACATTAGCAATGTTTCTACCTGTCCTCTTCTGGGGCCATGTTTCACCTCAAGCTCCATGTCTAGCCACTAGCCATGGTCATTCTGTTAGTTTGGTGCCAGGATGACCCATGAGGTCTTTTGAGTCATTCTGTATCATATGAAGAGGCCCTTTGGTTGGAAACTTAGTGATACACCTTCAATCCTCAAGGTTTGTCCCATTTCTATTGATAGACAGTTGGAAAGTAGAAAGTACAACTTCAGAGAGCAGGAGACTTTTTCAGGAGGGGAACAATAGTGAGGTAGAGAGTGTATGGTTCTTATGTCTTCCTGAATGTGAATGACTGAATCTGTGTCATAGAAATAAAACAATATTAAAACTTTCCATTTAAATGAATGGAAATACAATTAAATTCCCAGAAACAGACTTTCTAACACATCAGTTCACCTCCCAGGGTAATCTTGTAAATCAAGAAGGCTCTCTGGGTTCATGGTGGCTACTCTTTGGGGTTGTGTGAAATGTGTTTCTTTGGGTGAGTCATGGGGTTAGGTGCTACCTTCTATTCCCAAGCCTAATGGGAAGGTCTTTAAAAGGGTCCTTACTGAGCTTTTTGTGAGGAAGCTTTGTCTTTTTTTCCAAGTGATATTTAAAATTTTTTTCATTTTACAAACATACCCCCTTGTTTCATCTCTGAACCACCCTCCCCCTATAACCTCTAATGTGCTATCTCTTCAAATTTACTATTTCTAGTCATCTTTTATAAATGATATATTTTTATCCTTATGTATCTTGCTTATTTCACTGAGCATAATGTTTTCGAGGTTCTTCCATTTTACAGCATGTTTCATAATATTTTTATGGCTGAATAATATTCCATTGTGTGTATGTATCACATTTTGTTTATCCATTCATTTGTTGATAGACACTTGGGTTGTTTCTAGCTTTTGGCTATTGTGAATAATGCTGCTATAAACATTGGTGTACAAGTATCTATTTGCAACCATGTTTTTATTCTTTTTTTGGTGTATACCTAGGAGTAGGATTTCCAGGTCAAGTGGTAATTGTATATTTAAGTTTTGAGGAACTGCTTTCCACAGTGGCTGCACCATTTTACCTTCCCACCAACAATGCAATAGAATTCTAATTTCTCTCATTCCTCTCTAACACTTTTCCCTTTCCTTCCCTTCCCTTCTCTTCCCTTCCCTTCCCATTCCATTCCATCTCATCCTTTCTGGGTATGAAGTGGTATCTTCTTGTGGTTAGCATTTCCTTCGTAGCTAATGATCTTGAGCATCTTGTCATGTGTTTACTGGCCATATTTATATCTTCTTTGGGGAAATGATTATTCAAGTCCTTTGCCTATTTTTAAATGAGTTGTTTATCTTTTTGCTGCATTGTAAAAGTTCTTTGTATATTCTGGATATTAAATTCTTAATTGATGTATGGCTTGAAACTATTTTCTCCCATTCTTTAGGTTGTCTTTCTACTTTTTTGACAATTTCCTTTAATGCACAAGAATTTTTAATTTTCATGAAATAAAATTTATCTCCTTTCTTTTCTTGCTTGTGGGTTTGGTGTCATATCGAAGAATCCATTGCCGAATTTCAGGTCATGAAGATTTGCTCCTATTTTATCTTATTAGAGTTTTATAGTTTTAGCTTTTATATTTAGGTCCTTAATCCATTTTGAATTGATTTTTGTATATGGTGTGACGTAGGGATCCATCTTCATTCTTCTGCATGTAGATATCCAGTTTTCCCAATGCCGTTTGTTGAAAAGACTCTTCTTTTCCCACTGCGTGTACTTAGCACCCTTGTGAAAAATCAGTTGGCCGTAGATTGTGGGTCTGTTTCTGGATTTTTAATTCTATTCCATTGATCTATTTGTCTATATTTGTGCTAGTACCACACTATTTTAATTATTGTTGCTTTGTAATATAATTGGAAAGTGGAAAGTGGAGTCCTCCAGCCCTATTTTCAAGATTATTTTGGCTTCAGGGATCCTTGCAGTTCCCGTATAAAATTGAGGATCAATTAAAAAAAAATTGAGGATCAGTTTTTCCATTTCTCTAAAAATGGCTGCTGGAATTTTAATAGGGATTGCATTGAATTTGTATATTGTTTTGGATAATATTGACATATTAATAATAGTAACTTCCAATCCATGAACATGTGATTTCTTATCATTTATTTAGGTCTTCTATAATTTCTTTCAGTAGTGTTTTGTAGTTTTCAATATATGAGTCTTTTGTATCCTTAGTTAAATTTCTTTCTTTCTTTTTTTTTTTTATTCATAAAAATCAAGATTTTTCACAGTACATACCAATATTTGTAAAATGATATATAAATATATATGCATATATGTGTATTTTCTTACATAAATGTTATTTTATATATATATATATTTTAAAGGTGTTTAGATTACCAGTTAAATTTATTTCTAATAGTTTATTCTTTTTGATGCTATTGTAAATGGAATTGCTTTCTTAATTTCCTCTTTGGATTGTTCATTGCTAGTATGTAGGAAGACAATTGTTTTTTTGGTCTTTGTTTTGATTTTGTGCCTTCTCAGTTTACTGAATTCATTTATTAGCTCTAATAGTTTTTCTTGTGGATACCTTTGGCTTTTCTCTATATAAGGTCATGTCATCTACAAATAGAGATAGTTTTACTTCTTCCTCTCCAGTTTGGATACCTTTATTTCTTTTTCTTGCTTAGCTCCTCTGGCACGAACTTTTAGTGCAATATTGAATAACAATGTAAAAGTGGGTATCCTTATCTCATTCCTGATTTGGGGGAAAAGTTATAAGTCTTCCACCATTACATATGATGTTAACTGTGGCGTCATCATAGCCACATCATGAGTTTTGAAAGGCATCCCTTAGGGTTGGGAAACACAGATAACTAGTGCATGGCTTATGCCAGAGAAGACTCAAGTAGATTGTAGCTTTAGGTTGGTTTGATTAAAGCAATCTGGAGGGCGAGAGTTGGAGGTGCAACCAAGGAAGTGCCGCTGGAAAGGTGACAAACCATCCCAGTTTGTGCAGGACTTTCCCAGTAGGTAAAGCTTTCAGTACTGAAACTGGGACAGTTTCATGCAAACTAGGATATTTGGTCTCCCTAGCTGCTGTGTTGGGATTGGTATGCACTCTCAGTATATATCAGGTAAGGGAATGTTTCCTGTGGTCTAGATATGAGTCACATGGGAGAGACAGCAGGCATGGGATCCTTTGGCATCCTGTCCATCAGGACCACCTGGAGAAGCAACATAACATTAGTCAAAAGTGTTTTGAAGTGTACCAGGGACTGAGGAAGGAGTCCAAGTGGCATCTTGGGATAGATATTTATATGGCCTGGGACATGTACAACTATAGACAAGCTAGATTTAACAGGGAACCTCTGGAGAACACAGGAAGACACTCCAGAGAAAATGTCACCTTTAGCAATCTGCCGGGCCCCCTGGGGATATCAGCTTTCACCTTCTGGCAGGCCCACAGCATGGGAAGCTGCCCAGCCAAGGAAGAACTGGCCCAACTGCACTCCCTCCTCTGGCCAGGAGAGAAACAGCAGTGTCAAGTCAATTAGAGGTGGAAGTCTGCAGGGGGAATTACAGAGAAGTGCCCTACTTCCTTCCCTTGCAGGGAGGACAAAAGATATAATAATTCAAGCCTGACATTTTGACATCTTGGATTGGACATTCTTGTTACTGAATTTGTCACTGTGTTAGCTTTTTAAAGTAAACAGAGTTTATCTATTACCCAAGCATAGGCAATAAAGCCTTGCAACAGTTTTCATCCAGGGGCAAAGGAGTTTTATATCCACTGAATGAAATTTAAAGGAACCTTAGAAAACAAAAATAAAGTTACATAATGTTTGTAAAACATAGCAGCTTGAGAAATTGAGCTATTGGCCTCCTAATGAGAACATGCACGTACCGAAAATGCTAGGCCTCTTCCATGACAGTAAATTCTAACTATGTCTGTATGTATCATTATGCCTTAGATATCAAGCATGCTTTAGCTTTCTGTGTTTCCATTTTGCAAGAATTCAGAGATGATGACTGTGCACACTGCTGTTTAGGCTCCTCACATCAGACTTATCTGATATTTTCAAGGCGTTACTTTGCAAGATTCTATAGGTTTTTACTTGCTGGGGAACCAAATATGCAGGCATCTGGAGGGTCCATGCTGCAAGAACAGTTGCTAAAAACCTCCCTCATTCCCATTTATCACAGCCAGAGGCAATGCATGAAATAACTGTAACAAACAAATGAATGAGTGCCCAATAAATCACAGTGGCTTGATTAATCAATAAAGATATTGATTTTTTTTTTTTAGTGATAATTCATACCCCTTCCCCCTCCCTCATCCAAGGGATTTACATAAGCCACTGAATGATAAATTTATCTTCCATTCTTTGGGGCTTGTATTTGACCCAGAATAATAGGAATTGATCATTATCTAAATGTTTTTGCTGGAATGTTGTAATTTGTTGTATTACAATGTCTAGATTTGTTTGTACAGGTACCGTCGTCTCTAGTTACAACTTTTTATAATGCAGACTAATGGTTCTTATCAGGAATCCCCCTGGAACTCTCTTTTCCCAATTATATGTCAATGAGGGAAAAAAATAGCCAATTAATAGTATAACTTTCCTAGCATAGAAGGAGTCACAGTAGGGAAGACTGTGGTTTACCAGTTGCTTGTGCTCTCTGTAAGGATCTTACAGGAATGAAAAGGCCAGATGCTGTGCTATGATGCCCAGTGCTATCTCCTTCCTGAGAAAGGAAAGTTCCCAGTTTCTCAATGGGAAGCATGGATTCCTCCTCATGTCTCTGGAGCTAGGGGACACTGTTAGGTGGAATGTTTATGTGCTGCTCCTGGGATCAGAGGAAATCCAGGGAAGTTCGCTATCACTGGCACCCCCCCAGAGCCCATTCCCAGCTCGCTTCCATCTTTACACTGGCCTCTCCATGAGGGGTGCTCATCCTGTATCATGGAACTGGGCCACCTCCATGTTCTTTTTTAGGCCCAAGGCAACCCTAGAGGACTCAGTGCCTATATTAGTCAGCCAAAGGGGTACTGATGCAAAATACCAGAAATCTGTTGGCTTTTATAAAGGGTATTTATTTGGGTAGAAGCCCACAGTTACCAGTCCATAAAGCATAAGTTTCTTCCCTCACCAAAGTCTGTTGCCACGTGTTGGGGCAAGATGTCTGCTGATGTCTGCAAGGGTTTAGGCTTCCTGGGTTCCTCTCTTCCCAGGGCTCGTTTCTCTCCAGGCTTAG
>JAQZBX010042665.1:0-13883 GCA_029593785.1 Cabassous unicinctus
TGATGGTTAAATCGTCTAGATTCACACAGGTAGTAAGTGGTAGGCCTGGAGTTCAAAACCAGTTATCTCTGACATCAGAGTGTAGTACACACAGGAAGTGCTCAAAAAAAAGTCTTTTAAAAAATAGAATTGAGCCAGGTGCACCAAGAGATTAGAGAGTCACTCTGCAAAAGAAGTTAGAACTGAGGAGATTAGAGGCCCTGATATTTTTTCTTCCTAATAAGGAAGACATCAAAGTAATTGATTAGGTTCAAAGATCATTTGAAAAATTAAAAGTTGGTGGGGGCAGTCACACACATGAAGAAAGCTATTTCAAAATGTATTTCCTCTCTCCTTTATCAGGGGTGGACGTTTTCCTTTTTGCTGCTGGCTGGGCAGTTGCTCAAGCATTCGGCATATGCTGAGTCAGCAAGCATGGCAGCCACTCTGCTCTTCTAATGTGTCATCAGACCACTGGTGAGTGCAGCCCATCTGGGCCCTGTGTGCCCTGGTCACCCCCCACACCATTGCTCTTACCTGCCTCTGCACCATTTACCCACCCCAGTGAGAGGCGTCACCTTGGACACCTGAGGTGAGGTCACCAGTGGTGACGAGATGACAAAGCGTATGCTGCTCCATTTGAGGTACGTTAAAAGGAAGGCCAAGTTGTGAAAACACAGCAAGTCTTATGTGTCCTTGGAAAATGCTCTCTGTCTCCTCTTGGCATAGGGAAAGGCCGTACCTCATCTCAAGGGGAAGGGACTGAAATGGGGAGTGGTATGGTAATTATTCCTGTCCTTCATCTTAATATATGGAGTCCACTTATATCAACCCATCTTGATGGCCTTATAATGGGTTCATTGTAGGTCTGACTAGTCTAAGGCTTGCAGAACAAAATTGCTTCATCAAATTTGGATTTTTCCTGATGAGATGCCTCTGGCTTCATCATGCAATCAGCTCTCATGGAGTTGAAAGCAGGCTGCTATCCCAATTTAATTTCTTTTTCTTTCCTCTTCTTACCCTTAGGGATTTTGGATAAAAGAGTTTATTAACTGGGTTCATTGGCTTGTCCCCCGAAGCCTGAAACTATACTTCAAACTTCGCCAAGGCCCTTCCTTTGTGAGCATGCCAGCTATGAAAGCACAGGCAAGCAGGTGCAAACTGTTTTATTCAAGTCACCCTTCCTTCAAAAAGCTTGAGAATAAGCCCGGCTAGGCAAGCAAGTGAAGTTCCTCCAAAACAGAAAGCACTAACAGAATGATCATTTTCATAGTCTGAAAACAATTATATAAACCATCTTCCACAATTCTAAAGTCCAAAAACCTCTGGGAAAAAAATAGTTTTTGTTTTGTTTTGTTTATAAGTTTACAGCAAGCTCATTTGGTGCTAAATACTGACCTGAACTGACGTAAGGCTATTTATAATCCTTATTATCTTTATGCCGCTTAGTATACATATTCACACATTGTGATATGAAAAATTAGTATGTTTCATTAGAAGGTGTTGCCCTGTTACAGGGTGTGGGTATGTGTGTGTGTGTGTGTGTATGTATTTACATGTCCCCATAATAACTTTCCAAAATCTGAAAAATTCAAAATCTCTAAATATATATATCCCCAAGGCTTTTAGATAAGGAATAGTAAACCCATAGTATAAAAACACCATGAAAATTCCAGCTTAATAATTTACTGAAAAATTTTACCCCATCTCTATATCCATGAATTTCTATTTCTCTCTCTTACTGAGTTGGAACTTGCCTAAAAAGAGCCGTTTTATTGTCATGTAATCAGTCCTAGGCTGTGAGTTGGAGGCTTGAAAGAAATTGTTTAACCTCTCTGACCTTCAGTTTCCTCATCTATGATATGGAGATAAACATTCAACTTTTGACTATCCTTCAGGGTAGATTTGAGACTCAAATGGGAAAGCTCTTTGAAATGGGAAACCACCACAAAAGTAGCAGATATGATTATCAAAACCAAGCCATGTGATCCTTCAGTAGGTGTTTTCTGATTATTAAAATGAACGATCTATTAGATCAACCAGCCCAACCCCATCTTTATTGATTTATTTTCAGTCTTGATGCACTCTCACTCTTCAGCCATATTGGAAAAGTGTTGAAAACCATACCTGAGCAAATTTTTAAATGTATTTTTGTGTGTGCTTAAAAGCATGGGACCATGACTAATTCAATTGCATTAGGACTGAAATATTCCAGAATAAGACCCTCTGGTCCTTAGATTGATGGATGTCTTTGGTAACAGCAATGCCGTAAAGAAAAACAGAAACTATCTAGTTTGGAAAGAGAGCAGGACTGAGAGGAGGAGTTTATTATGTGGACAACCAACCAGTACTGTACTGTTGTATACGGTAATTAATTTTAAGTGGTTGGTATTGGTGGATCAAAAGAACACCCTAAACTGCAGGTAAGATCCTAGTCCCAAACTGAAAACAGAGTGGCAGAAACTTGTCCAACAAAACCAGATATAAAGAATTAGGGAAAAAGTCCTGTAGCAAAGAGCATGGAGTCTAGAGCTCCCTAGGGCTTTTGGCTAATCAGATTTGTCTTCCATGGGGGCAAATGCTCTCTTTGTTCTCAGAGTTTAAATGTGCATGTGTAGAAACATGCATAAGTTAGCCACCTTAAATAAAGACTATGATGAGGCCTGGAATTAAATATAACATTAATAATAATTTGTAATGTCCTGACTGGTAGGCAGTCAGGACATTGCAAATGTACTTAAATACATTATCTCATGTAATCTTCACACCATTTCTATACAGTAGTTATAATTAACATCTTCACACATTCTGGTTATCTATTGCTTTTTAACAAACCACCCCAAAACCTAGTGGCTTAAGACAACAACTCATTATTTTCTCTTGTGGTTTTGTGACTTAACAGAGCTCAGCTGAATGGGTTTCATTTGGGTTTTCACACAGGTGCTCTAAGAAGTGGCTGGGGCTGGAGATATCTGATGACTCTACTGTGCTGGAGATCCACAGTGACTTCTTTACTCGTCTCAGTGGGGACAAGTGGAATATTTGCAGGCTGGCTGGACATCTCTTCTCTCTCCAGGTCTTCTCCACAAGGCCAGCCTGGACTTCCTCAAAGCATGACAATCTCAGGATAGTCCAAGTTCTTACATGACAGCCTTCTTCCCCTAGACTGAGTATTCCAATGGACCTAGGTGGAAGCTGCAAAGCCTCTCATGACCTAGCCTTGGAAGTCATACGGGGTCACTTCCCCAAATTCAATTGGTCAAAAGTGAACCACAGGGCCAGCTTCGATTCAAAGGGAAGGGCCTACACAAGGGTGTGGATACTATCAGGTGTGGCTCATTGAGGGATCATCTGTGGAGACAAGTGCCACATCATGTTATAAATGAGACAATAAAGGCTTTGCAAGGTTAAGTTATTTGTCCAAGGACAAATATCTTGCAGGTAATCAAAATGAAGTTGAAATGCAGTTCTCTGAGATTTCCCTATGCTACACTCTATCTGCTAAATAACATTATTTCTGGAAAATGAATTAATTTATCAAAACAGTATTAAGGCACCGCATAAAAAAAGGTATCAACCTATGGTCTCTATCCTCTAAAAGCATAGAACTCTGCAGTTTAGAGTGTAAACAACTTCAGGCTTGGAGTTAGACATACAGATAAAATTAATACTTAGCCCTTGAACTAAAAAAAAAAAAAATTGACCTCATACATGTAAGAAAAGGAAGTGTAATAATGCACAATAACAGTGTATGTATGGGACCAGAGAATGGCAAAGTTCAATAAAGACTTCCTGGAAGAGGTGACAGCTGAGCTTAAGATAAATAGCAGCTTATCAAGCAAAGTAGGGTGGAAAGAACATTCTTGGAAGGGAGAACAGGGAAGAGCGAACTATTAAGAATTAGACTGTAAAGTGTGAGGCTGAGAATGGTGGAGGATGAGGCTGGAGAAGTGTGTGGATGTCAGAGCATGAAGGTGGTTTTGGGATTTTGTTGTGGGGCTAATAGAAAGCCAGGGAAGAGATTTACTCAGAGAGACATCATACATTTTGCATTTAGATAGTTCACTACGATAAGGTTGTGGAGAATTGATTCAAGAGGAGGCTAGACATAGGGGAACCAACTAGGCATCTATTCAAACAGTCCAGATGAGAGAGTATTCTGACTCTCAATTCCAGCTGGGAAGATCTGGGAAGACACCTAGGAGGTCAGATTTTACTGTTATGAAAGAACTGAATGTCAAAGGCACAGATAGAAGGAACTGGAAATTCATTGGCGATACAGCCTATGTTGACTCTAAACTGTCAATGCAATGGACAGATCAAGTCACATAGCTGCTTTTTGTGTATGTTTGTTGAATGAATGGGAAGAAAATTCCAGACTGTGTCAGTTATCTCTTGCTGTCTTCTAACCTACCCCAAACTTAGATCAATTACCATTTTATTTTTGCTCCCTTGTCTATAAATGAGATGAACAGCTCTTCTGCTCTGGGGCCCGCTTAGTTAATCTCAGCATCTACAGTCATCTGGTCAGTTGGTTGGTGGCTGAATAGCTATCAGGTCAGGGGACAGATGTGACTGAGCCACACAGCTCTTATCATCTAGCAGGCTAGCCTGGGCTTGTTCCTATGGTGATGTCAGGGTTCCAAGTGAGTGAACAAAAGCTTGCAAGGGCTCTTAAGCTCAGGCTCACAACTGGCATTACGTTGCTTCTGCTGCATTCTACTGACCAAAGCAAGGCACAAGGCCAACCTAGATTCAAGGAGTGGGAAACAAACTCCACTTCTTGTGGGAAGGAAATTAAAAGTCACATTCCAAAGAATTGTGGATACAGTGAGGAGAATAATCGTGGCCATTTTGACCACCTACCCCACAGGCAGAAGGAAGAGTCTGAGGGAGGATCAGGGGGGTGGGCTGTGCTAAGCAAATATCAGGGAGCATTGATTGCCCTCTGTGGCTGCAGTGTGGGATTGATGGGAGGTGGGGAGGGTGTAATAGAAGATCGAGCTGGAAGCATCCCATTTCCTGGTACCAAAACTTCTATTTGTTTCCTGTGGCTGCTATAAAAAATTGCCATATACTTGGTGGTTCAAAACGACAGAATTTTAGTCTCTTACAGTTCTGGGGGCCAGAAGTTCAAAATCAGTTTCACTGAGCTGAAATTAAGGTGTTGGCAGAGCTGTGCTAGAGAAGGATCTTTTCCTTGCTTCTTACAGCATCCGGTGGCCACAAGCATCCTTTGCTTGTGGCTGCATGGTTCCAATCTGCATCTCTGTCTTCATATCACATTCGCCACTTCTGTCTGTTATCTTCTCTGTGTATATCTGTCTACACACTCTCTTTCCCTCTCTCTAATAAGGATACATGTGATTGCATTTAGAGCTCACCCAGATAAAACAGGAGAAGTCCCTCTTCTTAACATCTTTAACTGAATCATGTATTTTGCCCAATGAGGTGATATTCACTCGTTTGCCATATAAGGTAATATCCATAGGTTCTGTGGCTTTTGTGCTTGGGCTTAGGGCACAGACATATTTTTTGATAGGTCTATTTTTCAGCTTTCTGCAACATTTAACAATCAATTTAAATAACAATTTGTGCCAGGCACTGCGATGAGCATTTTAAAATCTTATTTCATTTAGTCTTCAAAAAGATGCCTTAAAGAACATATCATTATCTCGATCTTAAAGATGAAGAATTCAAAAATTATAGAGTGTATATAACGTGCTCAAAGTCTCACAGCTAATTTGCCTGACTCCATATGCAGAGATCTCAGCCATACTTCTTCACCACCTCTACACGACTATTGTGCTTGAGGAGTTGACATTTTTACATAAAAAAAGAGATGCATATACACAAAACAGTTACCAGTCCATCATGATCCATACCTGATCCCTTTTAGCATATGTGTAATACACTTTACAAAATAACCAGGAAAGAGAATGATGCAACTGCAAGTAGATACCCTGTGGGTGGCATTGGATTTTGGACTACAAATGTCCATTAATTCTCATTCTCTACCCTGGGTGATAGATTCATTGTTGCAATAAGCAATAAGGGGGAGATTGTGAGACTCAAAGCACCATTGAGAGTGACAAATGAAAGAAAGATGCAGTCCTTTCCTAAAAGAAAACAGTGGAAGCTCAGGTACAGTTAAACATACATGACAGAAAAATTCAACACTGGTATTGGAAATGAAAGGTTGGAAAAGGTAGGATCAAATATCATCAGTGACCTCAGATGGCAGGAGAAGCTACTTTGGAAAACTGGCATAGACCGACTATCTTCAGCAGAAGCACATGGCTTGGCAGATAGAAAAGAAGCAGATGGAGGTGATGACAATATTACACGTTTGTGTGGAGGTTTGTCTGGAGCAGAATTCAAGGGCTGGATCTAAGAGGAGGGTGATTAGATTTTCCCAGAAACACTGAGATGTGTTTTATTTTATGCAATAATACTTATTAGTTATTATTATTAGTTCTAGTATTACAAAAAAAATCTATGTTTACATGAAATTTTTACAAAATGACACACAAACACATAGAAAATAAAGATTGCCCATGATGGCACCTTGCAGGAAAAAAAAAAAAAGATCGAGCTGGATAAGAATGTAGCAACCAGACAATGGGGGCTTTAAGGGCCAGGTTGAGGATGTTTGGACTGTATATTCCACTCCCTAGGCAGCTATCAAAGATTTTTGAGATAGGAAATAACACAATCAGATGAAGCCCTAATTCTGGAATTCTAAACCTCTAAAAGCAGCATTCATTTTAGATCCTGGGGCCCTGTCATTTAGGAGTAGGCTATTCATTCCAGCTATGAGGAAACACATAGGGGTCTTGCCCCAACATTTTCCCTTTTCCAGTACTCTCTATGGTGGCAACTGCACCCTTTCCAAATACCAACTCCGAAGCCAGCTCAGGTTTACTGAGATGACCATATGAGTAAAGATGATAGTATTCCTGAAGATGTATAACACACTTGCCAGTGCAGGTTCATTTTCATATACTTCTTTCTCTGTAATAAAATGAATGTAATTAGCAATCTTTTATATCTTGTGGAGCACAAATATTAAACTTGGGGAAAAATCAAATATCTATTTTCAGAGTCCAATCATATTCATTTTTGAACTTTAAGTATATTCAACATGTCCCTTGAACTGGCCTGAGGGTTGACTCTCCCTGTTTCACAATCTTGGGAACTGTTGGGGAAAGAATCATGTTCCCCACATAAGGCATGTTTAGGTCCCAGCCTGTGGTCCTGTGGAGGTAAACCCATTTGTAAATAGGACTTTTGAAGATGTTATTGGTTAAGGTGTGGCCAAAGCAAATAAGGGTAGACCTTAATCCAATATGACTGCAGCCTTTATAAGCAAAGGAAATTGGATATGGAAGGGAGAAGCTGGAAGTCTACAGAACCCAGAAGAGAAAGGGGAGACATGGCCATGAGTATTGCCATGTGACAGAAAAGCCAAGGATTAAGGAGCAGCAGCCAGCCCCAAAAGCCACAGTCTTCAGGTAGAAGGCATCATCTCGCTGACACCTCCATTTTGGACTTCTCCTAGCTTCAAAACCATAAGCCAATAAATTCCCCTTGTTTAAGTGAACCTTTTTATGCTATTTGTTTTAGCAGCTGGGAAACTAAAACAGGAACTTAAGCAAAGGCTAGAAACAGAGCGGTAGATGCTGAGTCATCGGGATGTACATTGGAATCCAAAGCCGCCTTACACAGAGTCCTTGCCCTCTAAGGATAAACCTCGTCCGTGGGTCCTTAAGGTGGACCTAAATGACAAAATAGATCACATCGCCCATGCTAGAAATGGCAATGACTCAGAGAGTTCAGCTCTGTTAGGAGGATTCATGGGATGCTCTTCTCCTGACTTCTCATGTAATTCATTCCTGCACATTCTCCAGAGTTCAACTTCTAGAATGTAAACTTGGGACCACATCTGTCTGGTTCTCTGTTTTATAACTAGCTACTAACACTTATTGAACCCAGTGATAATGAGAATATGAACCAAATGAATAAATGAGTGAATGATCAAAGCAAAGAGCGTTAAAGAGACTGAAAAAATTGGGTTCAGTTCTCAGCTGTGTCACTTGCCAGCTGCATTTCCAAGGGTAGTTTACTTATTTAACCTCTTTGAGCCTCAGATTTATCTGGGGATAAACTAGTCTACCTCAGAGTTTGGGGCAAAGAAAGTACTCACATAGGGTCTGATACATAGTAGGTGCTTAATAAATACAAGATCAGAATGGAAAATTTGCAAGAGTAGATAGCTCCAAATTTCTGGCAAGTTGGGGTTCTACTTTAGATGCCAAAATGTGCACAAGAGGAAGCATAGGACAAACCAGTTCTATTCACTATAGCTGGCAGGAAGACATCCCGAACCCAATTTTCACCACTTTGCATTCTTTTTTGGGGCTCCTACTATCTCTCCAAATCCACTCCTCTGAGAGTGGGTTTTTAAAAGAGCAGCCCATATGTCAGATGGCAGCATGACATGGACCACATGTGACCTTACATTGCTAAATAGAGCTAACACATATGAATAACTTATTTTTTTATAAGGTTCTCTAGGATTTGTTCCCAGCCTTTCCTCCAAAAACTTTCATATTCAGAAAAAAAACTTTCAAGTGACAGGACATTTTCAAAAATGTGAAAATTAGTAGTCATTGGAGTAGGGTAAGGAAATAATCAGGAGGAGACAACAGGAGATGAGGGCAAAAGGAAAATCATAAAGGCGAATGTGGGTATCAAGAGGGTAACAGCTGGCAGTGTTGGCCAGATCCAGCCTCCAGCTGGGTGGAGCCAGGTGGTATTAGCGCTGACAGGTGCTGCGGAGGACAGGTGTCCTGAAGTCAGCCAGCCAGCCCAGGCCAATTGCAAAGGTCACACAAGTCAGGGTTGGAAATGCCCATGTTAGTATCTTGCCAGGCATTCGTTCATTCCTTCCATTCTACATCATGGAGACTCTGGGTTTGCTTATGTTTGCAAAGGGCTAGTTTGGCACGCAGATGGAATATCTACCTAAATCATTCCTGGAAAGCCATGTTTCACTTAAACTTACAGATCAAGCTGTAACCAACCTTTAATCAGCCACTTATGACTCACCCTAATTGCGTATTACCCATGGGAACTGAGGTCATTCCCTCCTCCCTCTGAACATCAGAGGCTCATATTTCAGTGCAGGAGAAGTAACCATGTGAACATTCAGGAAAAAGCCAAGTGAAGGGACGGCCAAAAGCCATTGGGAAGGAGGGCAGAAGGATAAGTCATATATAATCAAGTGTGCCAGGAGCTGAGGAGACAAAGAAGCAGCAGCAAGGGCCCTGCCTTCAGGAAGACGACAGTCAAAATATGTTCAATATATGCAGCCGATTCTGTCAACTTCTTTCCCCTGTCCTCCTGTTGCATTCCCTTTCCTGTCCTTGGTCACTCTGGTCTATTTTTTTTTTTCATAGTCCACATCACTCTCTGAAACAATCTTGCTTATTTATTTAGTTACTTGTTAATTGTCTTTTTCCCTGACTGGAATATGAGCTCTGTGACAGGTGAGCAGGCTCCATGTTATAGCCAACACCTTGAATGGTGCCTGGCAGCTAATAGTTGCTCAATGAATATTTGTTGGAATGAAGGAAATGCTGCCCAAAAGGAGCAGACTCTGGATCCAGGCTACTTGGGTTCAAACCTCAGCTACCCCATTAAGTAGCTGTTTGACCTTGACCTAGTTATTCTCCTTTCGGTGCCTCGGTTTCCTCAATTACAAAATGGGAATACTAACAAAACCTGCCTCTTATGATTGTTGGGAGGATTAAATGAGCTAATAGATCTTAAAAATACTTAAAGAAGGGTTAGCAAACATTTTATTAAAGAGCCAGAGAGTGAATATTTTCATCTTTTCAGGTCACATGGTCTCTGTTGCAACAACTCAAATCTAACATTATCGCAACAAAGCAGCCATAGACAATGCATAAATGAACAAGTGGGGCTGTACTCTAATTATGACATTAAGAATTATAATATAATATATAACATATAAGAATTGTAATGCAAAATAATAATCTCTTGGCCAGGGAATTAGAAGTCTATGTGATCCCAAAACCTCTGAGTTGCAGTTTAGAGATCGGTAAAAGGGAGATAATAACTACTCTTTTTTTTTTTTTTTTTTTTTAAAGATTTATTTATTTACTTGATCAATAACTACTCTTAACTACCTTGCTGAGTTATTTGGGGACCATGAAAGGTAAAAGATGAAATGCAAAGCACAGTTGTACTGCATACAAACAATGCAAAAAGCTGTGCAAATTTGGTCCTGTACTGCTGTTTGTATCCAAGACTGCCACGCAAGAGGCAGGTCAGGTATCACTATATTCATTTTAGAGATAAGGAAGCCAGAGCTTTTAAATGACACCCCTGAGGTCACACAGCTGATAAATGGAAGACCTAAATTAGAATCCAGGCAATTTTTATTCTAGCACAATGTTCCTCGCAACAGCACAACATATATCCCCACACACTGAATATAATCCTGACACAAAAGAGTTTCTCCTCAGATTTTCTCCTTTACCTTTCTTACACATAAGTATCTCATTTCCATAGGCCCATCTTGGACCAAAGGAACCAATAACTACTATAGCAATTGTTTCTTGTCCTTGTAGCTATCAGGAAATAATTATGGGAAGCGGGTGTGGCTCAGTGGATAGACCCCCCCGTTTACCATGTGTGAGGCCCGAACCTGGGGCCTCCTTGTGAGGGCAGGCCAGCCAGCGCGGTGCGGTGGGCTGATGCAGCGGGACCTCACAGCAAGGGGGAGATAAGCAGACACGGAGAAGACACACAGCGAATGGACACAGCAAGCAAAAGCAGCAAGGGGGGGATAAATAAATAAATAAATCTTTAAAAAAAAAAAAAGAAATAATTATAAACTCAGACCACTCTTTATTGTATCAAAACCAAACCAAAAAAAGAAAGATTCAGTGGCATGACGGCTTAATTAATTTAAATGCAAAAGAGAAAATTTCCCAACAATTCTATCCCCTTTCCCTCACCCTCAACACATACGTTTTCAAGAAGCACAAATATTTATTCTAGTCAGTTTGTGTGTAGGTTGAGTTGCATATGTTGTGTTACTGTAAGAAACTTACTCTACTAAATCTGTAGTAACCAGGAGTGAAGCTTTTAGTAGTTGGTGAAGACATACCTTTCAATTCGAGTGCAGGAGGCATGTAATCACAGGAACTCAAGGCTTCAGTTTTCAGCTGCTATGTGCTATAGAGCTTACAACCATGCTACCTGCTAAATGTCTGAGAGCAAACTGTCAGTGAGGTAAGCAGTTTTCAACCACCAGAATAGCTAAACTTAAAAGGTCTTACAATACCAAGTTCTGGCAAGAACAGGGGTAAACCCTTGTATATTGTTGGTGGGAATGCAAAATGGTACAGCTACTTTAGAAAGTAGGTTGGCAATGTTTTAAAAAGTAAACTTATATTTCCCATATGACCCAGCAATTCTACACCTAAGTATTCACCCATGGGAAATAAAAATATATGTCCACACAAAGATTTTTATGCAAATGTTCATCACAACACTATTCATAATAGCCAAAGTCTGGAAACAAATGTCCATCAACAGATAAATGAATAAACAAAATGGGGTGTTTCCATACAATAGAATACTACTCAATATTAAAAAGGATTGAACTACTGCTACATGTAACAACATGAGTGAGTCTCAAAAACTTCCTGTTAAGTGAAAGAAGCCAGACATAAAAGACTACAGACTAAATAGTTCCATTCATATGAAACTTCTAGAAAAACAAACCTATAACAAAGAGAACAGATTATTGGCTGGGAGTGGGAACAGGATGGACCACGAAGGGGTATAAGGAAACTTTTTGGGGTGTTGGAAGTGCTCTAAAATTTGATTGTGGTTATGGTTGCATGACTGTACATATCTACTAAAACTCATATAATTGTACACTTTAAGGTACAATATATAAATTATACTTCAATAGAACTGTAAAGCAAAAGTGTTGTATATTTTTAGACTTCAGTTGTATGTTTTCTTAAAAATTTATATGTTTATTTTAGAAAGTATGCAAAGTATAAAAATGGAGAACATCCCACTGGCCAGAGATAACCACTAGTAACAGTTTAATGAGTCAATATTAAAAACAATATTATACTCTGATAGTTTCCACTAATTGCTACATCTCAAGTATTTTATCATATCATTATATTCTTCAAAAATATATTTTTTGGTAGCTACACAATATTTCATTGTGTGCTACAGTAGTGAACATATCCACACCCTTTGTTAGACATTGAGAGGTTTCTTAGTTTTATTCCTATAAAGCATATTCTGAAAGTGTAATTGAGGTTCAAAGGTTATGACTACTTTCTGAGGCTCCTGACAGATATAATAATATAAAAATTATTTTATAGAAATATTACATAATCAATGTAAGAGAGTGCCCATATCAGTTCTATTTTGGCAACATTGAGTACTGTTTTCTTTTTTAATTTAAAATTTTTTAGACAGCTGTATTAGTCAGGGTTCCCTAGGGAAACAGAATCAACAGGAGATATCTGTCAATAATATGAGATTTTATAAAATTCTCTCACGTTACCATGAGGATGCACAAGTCCAGATTCTGCAGGCAGGCTGCAAACCAGGGGCTCTGATGAATGTCCAGTGAAGGCCCTTGATGAGTTTCCAGGAGACATTGGCTATCCAAAGACGAGCTGGGAAATTCTCTCTGAATGCTGAAATCACTTCCCCTTTTAAGGCATTCAACTGATTGGATAAAACGTCACTCATTGCTGACAGCAATCTCCCTGGTTGATGCAGATGTAATCAGCCATCTATGCAGTAAACTCACTGATGACTAAAGTCCATAAATGTCCTTGTATTACAATCAGCCCAGTGCTTGTTTGACCAAACACCTGGGTACAATTAGCTGGCCGAGTTGACACATTAGCCTAATCATCACAACTACCTTGGTTTCTGGAGAGTTTGGGTCTTTCTTAAGAGCTGTATAGCCATTAGAGCTGTTCACACATGCTCCAGTTCTCCTCCCTCTGGGTACAAATAGGGTGGGACTTCTCCCCCTTTAAAGTTAAGCTTGACCATGTGACTTGCTTTGGCCACTGATATATGAATGTAGTGACATGTCACTTCTTGGCAGCAGCTTTTAAGAGCCAGTGTGTAATTTGCCACATTCCCTAGTCCCTGCCTGGATGGTCAAGAAAGCACTTGTCAAGATGGAGCCTCACCAGATCTCCCTGAGTGACCCTGATGACCAGAGCTGCCAGCTGGCCCGCATTGGAAGTTAGCATGAAACCTCATGAAATCAATGAGATTTGGGGTAGGTTATTACTGCAGCAGAATGGACACTGTTCTGACTGATACTGATCCTACGTATCTCTGTACAAGAATATGGTGAAAAGTTGACCAATGTCCTTTGGCTTAGGAAAATGTTTAAATTAATATTAGGACTGTATGATTCTGCAACAAAGGAAAACATATGTCTTCGTGGCCAATGATTTTCCAATTTGAAAATAATTTTCTAATGCATTTTTATAAATAAAATGAAGCAAGGAAATTATTTGACTCATACAAATAAACCATAGGCTTTTATGAAAAGTGGCAACAAAAACTCAGTAAGAAAGGGAAAATTCCTCTGATTCTGAACTGAACTACACACCTGTTTTGTTTGTCTCTTCCTACTTTTGTTACCCAGACAGAATTGTGTATAATCTGATTTAAGATGAGAAGCCCTAAGTTGCTTTGGCAAGGAGAGGTGTTGAGGGGTATTACATAGGCCATGTTATGACGTTCAAGCTTCTGCCAACTTATGCAGCATTTTGTGTTTGGATCCGTTCTTAGTTTGCCATACTACTATG
>JAQZBX010042666.1:0-21934 GCA_029593785.1 Cabassous unicinctus
TAAAGAAGTTGAATATAGACTTGCCACGTGACCCTGCAATACCACTACTGGGTATATACCCAGAAGAACTGAGAGCAGTGACACGAACAGACATCTGCACACCGATGTTCATAGCAACATTATTCACCATTGCCAAAAGTTGGAAGCAACCCAGGTGTCCATCAACAGATGAATGGATAAACAAACTGGTCTATTCACATGATGGAATATTATGCAGCTGTAAGAAGAAATGAAGTCATAAAGCATATGGCAATATGGATGAATCTGGAGGACATTATGCTGAGTGAAGCAAGCCAGACACAAAAGGACAAATACTGTATGAATGCGTTACTATGAACTAAATATATTGTGTAACATATTGTTTGATCCACAAAAAAAAAATTTTTATATGTATACATTACATTTAATGGAGAAATGTATATATTTATTCATCTGTGTTTACTTTTTAGTTTTTAATTGTTTATATTTTCGATTATTAAATGTACAAATAAAGTTAAGAGAAAAAAAAAGAATAAATGATGACAAGGAGACATCATATGGAGACTAGATTTTAATGTCATGTTGATAACTCAAAAGAGGACAAGGTTGAGGCGGCCATGGGGTCAAGAAAAGTTTTTTCTCCTGAAACATGCATGAGAATAACCTCCTGACTCGCTTTGAAATCTCTTAGCAAAAAAACCTCATTTGTATTTAATATTTCCCCCTTTTAGTCAAGGTCTTTTTCCAAATTCATCGCTAGTTGGCGCTTGGTAATAATCCCTGGGAGCCATGTCCCACGCAGGGACGGCGGGGCAGAGATAGTTTGTATGCTGAGTTTGACTTAGCAAGAGGCCACATTCCTTAATTTTTGAAAACAGAAGAACCTCCTTCATTCAAGAGTGTCAGGAAAAACCAGTGTTTCTACATTGGTTGTAAGTGAAAACAACTGCATTGCACCCAATGAAAAAGAAACTTGGTTAGTTTTCACAATTGAAGAAACTACTGTATTGACAAATCTTTTTAAAAACTAGCATTTTGACATTGACTTCAAGTTAAAACAAGGGCATAATAGCCAATTATGCATGTAACTTGCTTACTTTGCAAAACTGAAGAACCTCCTGCATTCATAGAGCATTTGGTAAAACGACAGTTTCGGCATTGAATGTAAGTGAGAATAAATACCAGCAAATAACACCATTAACTTGCTTACAATTCAAAACAGAATAACCTGCTGCATTCACTGAGCATTAGGTAAAACCATTGCTTTGATATTGATTGTAAGTGAAAAGAATTGTGCAGCAGGCAATAGAATGAGTAAATTGAATAGTTTTCCAAACTGAAGAACCACTTACATTCACAAAGTCTTAGGTAAAACCAGTGTTTTTTCATTGATGGTAAATGACAAGAGGTGAATAGAATCCTATTAAACAAGCACCTTGCTTAATTTTTGAAGATTGAAAAAACTCCTTCATTCAAAGACTTCTAAGTAAAAACAGGGATTTGAAATTTGTTGTAAGTGAAAACAAGTACATGGCAGTAAATTAAACAATTTCTTTGGAATTCAAAAGTGAAGAACCTCATGCATTCACAGAGCATTAGGTAAAACCAGTGTTTTGAAATTAATTGTAAGAGAAACAACTGTGTACCAGGCAATTAAACAAGCAAATGGCTTAGTTTTTGAAACGGAAGAACCACCTTCATTCACAGAGCATTAGGTCAAATAAGGGTTTTGATATTGAATGTAAGTGAAAACAAGTCTGCAGCAGCGAATTAAAGAAATAATTTGTTAGTTTTCACAAATGAAGAAACTAATGTATTCCCAGAACATCAGGTAAAACAATGGTTTTGATATTGGCTGTAAATTAAAATAAGGGCAGAGCTGCCAAATAAAGAAATAATTTGCTTGGTTTTCACAAGTGAAGAAACTACTGCATTCACAGAGTAATAAGTATCACAATGGATTTAGCATTGACTGTAAAAGTAACAAGTGTGTAGCATTCATTTAAAGTAGAAAATCGCTTTGTTTTCACAACTGAAGAAACTACTGCATTACAAGAACATTAGGTACACAATTGTTTTCTTATTGATTGTAAGTGAAAACAAGTGCATAGCACCAAATGAAAAGTAACTTGCTTAGTTTTCACAATTTGAAGAAACAACTTCATTCTCATCATGCTAGGTATAATCAGCATATTGACATTGTAAGTGAAAACAAGTGCATAGCAGCCAATTAAACAAGTAACTTGCTAAGTTTTATAAACCTAATGTATTCACAGAGGATTAGGTAAAACCAGTGTTTTGACATTAATTGTCAGTGAAAACATGTACCATAGAAGCCAAATAAAGAAATAATTGCTTGGTTTTCACAACTGAAGAAACTACTGCATTTACGGAGTGTTAGGTATCACAACTGATCTGCCATTGAATGTAAGTAAAACAAGTGCACAGCATTCATTTAAAGAAGTAAATTGTTTATTTTTCCCAAATGAAGAAAATACTGTATTCTAAAAACATCAGCTAAAACCATGGTTTTGATATTGGTGGTAGGTTAAAACAAGGCCATAGCAGACAATTAAAGAAGTAATGTGATTAGTTTTTATAACTGAAGAACTTACTGCATTCACAGAGCATTAGGTAAAACCAGTTTTTTTGACATTGATTGTAAGTGAAAACAAGTGCCATAGCAGTCAAATAAAGAAGTAATTTGCTTAGTTTTCAAAACTGAAGAACCTCCTCCATTCACAGAGTGTCAGGTAAAACTAGTGTTTTGAAATTTATTTTATGTGAAAAAAAGTGCATAGCAGCCAATTAAAGGACCTGCTTAGTTTTCACAAGTGAAGGAATGACTGCATTCACAGAATCTTGTGTATCACCACTGCTTTGACATTGATTGTAAGTGAAAAGAAGTGTGAAGCAGGAAATTAAATGAGTGACTTGCTAAGTTTTCAATACTGAAGAACCACTTACATTCACAAATTTTTAGGTAAAGCCAGTGTTTTTTCAATGATTGTAAGTGAGAAGCAGTGAATAGTATCCTATTCCCTTGTTTAAATTTTGAAAATTGAAGAAACTCATTCATTCACAGAATATTACAGAAAACCAGGGTTTTGGACTTGATTGTAAGTGAGAATAAGTTAAGAGTAGCCTATTAAGTACATTCCTTAATTTTTGAAAACTGAAGAAAATCCTTCATTCACAGAGCATTAGGTAAAACTAGGGTTTTGACATTAGTAGTAAGTGAAAACACGTGCATAACACCAAATGAAAAAGGAGATTTCTTAGTTTTCACAAATGAAGAAACTACTGCATTCAGAAGTAATAGGTGAAACCAGCATTTTGACATTGATTGTAAGTGAAAACAAGTGTGTATCAGCCAATTATACAAGTAACTTGCTTAATTTTCAAATTTGAAGACCTCTTACATTCACAGAGCATTAGGTAAAACCACTGTTTTGGAATTGATTGTAAGTGAGAAAAAAAACCCAGCAAATAACACAAGTAACTTGCTTAGAATTGAAAATAGAATAACCTACTGCATCCACAGAGCATGGGGTTAAACCAGTGCTTTGACCCTGATTGTAAGTGAAAAGAAGTGTGCAGTAGGAAATTAAATGAGTAATTTCATATTTTCAAAGATGAAGAACGACTTACATTCACAAAGCATTAGATACCAGTGTTTCTTCATTGATAGTGAAAACAAGTGCAAAGCAATCAATTAAGAAAGTAACATGCCTAGTTTTCACAAGCGAAGGAACTCCTGCATTCACATAGCTTTAGTTTAAAGCACCATTTTGGCATTGACTCTAAGTGAAAAAAAATTAAAGCAGCAAATTACGGAAGAGATTTGTTTAGTTTTAAAAACTAATGAACCACTCACATTCACAAAACTTTAGGGGTTTTACATTGATTGTGAGAAGAATTGAATAGTATCCTATCAAAAAAAATACTTTACTTGATTTTTGAAAATTGAAGAACCTCCTTCATTCCCAGAGTGTTAGGTAAAACCAGGGTTTTCACAATTGCTGTAAGGGAAACCAAGTGCATACCAGCAAATTAAACTACTTGCTTGGAATTTTAAACTGAAGAACCTCTTTCATTCCCAGAGCATTAGGTAAAACAAGGGTTCTGACATTGATTGGAAGTGAAAATAAAAGTGTAGCTGGAAATTAAAGAAGAAACTTGCTTAATTTTCATAACTGAAGAACCTCCTTCATTTACAGAGCATTAGGTCAAAAAAACTGTTTTGATATGAATGTAAGTGAAAACTAGTGCCTAGCAGCCTGTTATAGAAATAACTTCCTTTCTTCTCACAAATGAAAAAGCTATTTCACTCCAAGAATGTTAGGAAAACGATGGTTTTGACATTGGTTTTAAGTTAAAACAAGTGCATAGCAGCCAAATAAAGATATAATGCGCTTAGTTTTCACAATTGAAGAACCTACTGCATTTATGGAGTGTTAGTAATCATGACTGATTTGCCATTGAATGAAAGTGAAACAAGAGTGTAGCATTAATTTAAAGATGTAAATTCTTGAGTTTTTCCAACTGAAGAAACTACTGAATATCAAGGGTGTAAGGTAAAACCATGGTTTTGATATTTGTGGTAAATTAAAATAAGGGCTAGAAGCAAAGCAAAGAAGCAACGTGATAAGTTTTCATAACTGTAAAACATACTGCATTCACAGAGCATTAGGTTAAACCAGTATTTTGACACTTATTATAAGTGAAAACAAGTGCCATAGCAGCCAAATAAGTTTTCAAAACTGAAGAATCTCCTGCATTTAGAGAAAGTTTGGTAAAGACATGATTTTGGTATTGATTGTAAGTGAAAACAAAGGAATAGTAGTTTTCTAAATAAGAACAATCCTAAATTTTTGAAAACTGAAGAACCTCCTTCATTCCCAGAGTGTTAGGAGAAACCTGCTTTTGACATTGGTTGTAAGTGAAAACAAGTGCATAATACCAAATGAAAAAGTCACTTGCTTATTTTCACAAATAAAAAACTACTGCATTTACAAGTATTATTTAAATCCAGAATTTTGGCATTGATTGTAAATTGAAACAAGTACATAACAGCCAAATACACAAGGAACTTGCTTAGAATTCGAAACAGAATGAAGTATTGCATTCTCAGTGCATTAGGTAAAACCATCATTTTGACATAGATTGTAAGGGAAAAGAAGTGTACAGCAGGCAGTTAAATGAGTAACTTGCATCATTTTCCCAACTGAACTATCACTTACATTCACAAACCATTAGGTAAATCCAGTGTTTTCTAATGATTGTAAGAAAAATTGCAAAGCTTCCAAATAAGTATCATGCCTCGTTTTCACAACTGAAGAAACTCCTGCATTCGCAGAGTGTTGGGAAAAGTAGGCATTTGAACATTGATTGTAAGTGAGAGAAAGTGTGCAGCAGGCAATTAAACAACTAATTTGCTTTGGTTTCAAAACTAAAGAATCACTTACATTCACAAAGATAAAAAACAGTGTTTTTTCATTGATTGTAAGTGAGAAGAAGTGAAAGGTATCCTTTAAAGAAGAATGTTGTTGGATTTTTGAAAATTGAAGAACCTCCTTCATTCACA
This sequence comes from Cabassous unicinctus, assembly GCA_029593785.1. Lineage (NCBI taxonomy): Eukaryota > Metazoa > Chordata > Mammalia > Cingulata > Chlamyphoridae > Cabassous > Cabassous unicinctus. Next base: position 5,567 of record JAQZBX010042666.1, read on the forward strand.
GAATGTTAGGCAAAAGCAGGGCTTTGACATTGGTTTTAAGTGAAAACAAGAATGTAACAAGCAATTAAACAAGCAACTTGCTTACTTTTAAAAACTAAAGTATGTCCTTCATTTGCAGAGCATTAGGTCAAACAAGTGTTTTGATATTGAATGTAAATGAAAAAAAAACAGCCTAGCAGCCAATTCAAGATATATCTTCGTTAGTTTGCACAAACGAAGAAACTACTGTCTTCCCAGAACTTTAGATAAAACCATGGTTTTGACATTGGTTGTAATTTAAACAAGTGCATAGCAGCCAATTAAAGAAGTAAGGTGCTCAGTTTTCTCAATGGAAGAAACTACTGCATTCACAGAGTATTAGGTATCACAACTGATTTGCCACTGACAGTAAGTGAAACCAAGTGTGCAGCATTAATTGAAAGTAGTAAATTGCTTAGTTTTCCTAACATGAGAAACTAATGCATTCGTAGAGTGTTAGGTAAACCATTGTTTTGTCATAGATTGTAAGTGAAAATAAGTGCATAGCACCCAATAAAAAAGTAACTTGATTATTTTTCTCAAATTGAAAAAACAACTGCATTCTCAGCATCTTAGGTAAAACCACTTATTGACATTATAAGAGAAAACATGTGCATAGCAGAGAAATAAACAAGCAAATTGCTTAGGTTTCAAAATTGAAGAACGTACTGCATTCACAGAGCATTAGGTTAAATCAGTGTTTTGACACTGATTGCAAGTGAAAAGATGTGCCAAGCAGCCAAATAAAGAGGTAATTTGCATAGTTTTCAAAACTGAAGAACTACCTACTTTCACAGGGCCTAAGGTAAAACCAGTGTTTTGATATTTGTTGTATATAAAAACAAGTGCATATCAACCAATTAAACAAGGATTTGTTTTGATTTATACAAGTGAAGAAATGACAGCATTACAGAACCTTATGAAGAAGTGTGAAGAAGGAAATTAAATAAGTAATTGCTTTCTTTTGAAAACTGAAGAACCACTTATATTCACAAAGCAGTAGGTAAAACAAGTGTTTTATCATTGATTGTAAGTGAGAAGAAGTGAATAATATCCTAATAAACAAGTTCATGGCTTAATTTTGGAAAATTGAAAAACCTCCTTCATTCACAGAGTGTTAGGTTTAACATGGGTTTTGACATTGGTTGTAAGTGAAAACAAGTGCATAGCAGCAAATTAAACTACTTGCTTGGAATACAAAATTGAAGAATTTCCTGCATTCACAGAGCATTAGGTTAAACCAGTGCTTTGACACTGATTGTAAGTGAAAAGAGTTGCACAGCAGCCAATTAAACAAGGAGTTGTTTGGGTTTCTCAAGTGAAGAAATGACTGTATTCACAGTATCTTATGTATCACCACTGCTTCGACATTGTAAGTGAAAAGAATTATTAAGCAGTCAATTAAATGAGTAACTTGTTTTGTTTTCCAAACTGATGATCCACTTACATTCACACAGCATTAGGTAAAACCAATGATTTTTATTGATTGTAAGTAAGAACAATGGATAAACAGCTAATTAAGGAAGTTCCTGGCACAGTTTACACAAGTTAAAAAATGACTGCACTTTCAGAATGTTAGGTAAAACCAGCATTTGACATTGACTCTAAGTGAAAACAAGTACATAGCAGCAAATTTAACTACTTGCTTGTAATTCAAAACTGAAGAATATCCTGCATTCACAAAACATTATATGAAACCAGTGTTTTGACCCAGACTGTAGCTGAAAACAAGTGGGTAGTAGGCAATAAAGCAAGTTGCTTAGTTTTAAAACATGATTGGTACTGAAATCAAGTTTGTAGCAGGTAATTAAAGAAGCAACTTGCTTAATTTTCAAAACTGAAAAACCTCCTCATTCACAGAGCATTAGGGCAAAAAAAGTGTTTTGATATTGAATGTAATTGAAAACAATTGCCTAGGAGCCAATTAAACAAACAACTTCCTTTGTTTTCACAAATGAAGAAGCTATTTCACTCCAGGAATGTTAGATAAAACGATATTGATTTTAAGTTAAAACAACTGCATTGAAGCCAAATAAAGAAGTAACGTGCTTAGTTTTCCCAACTGAAGAAACTACTGCATTTATGGAGTTTTTGTTATCACAACTGATTTGCCATTGATGGTAAGTGAATACAAGTGCATAGTACACATGTAAAAAAGTACATTGTTTAGTTTTCTCAACTAAAGAAACTACTGCATTCCAAGAGCATTAGGTAAAACCATGGTTTTGATATTGGTGGTCAGTTAAACATGGGCATAGCAGCCAATTAAAGAAGCATCATGATTACTCTTCAAAACAGAAGAACCTACTGCATTCACACAGCTTTAAATAAAACCAGTGTTTTGACATCGATTGTAAGTGAAAACAAGTGCCATAGCAGCCAAATAAAAAAGTAATTTGCTTAGTTTTCAAAACAGAAGAACCTTCTTCATTCACAGAGTGTTAGGTAAAACCAGTGTTTTGATATTTATTGTATGTAAAAACAAGTGCATAGCAGCCAATTAAACAAGGACTTGCTTGGTTTTCACAAGTGAAGGAATGACTGCATTCAAAAAATCTTATGTATCACCACTGCTTTGACATTAATTGTAAGCGAAAAGAATTGTGAAGCAGGCAATTAAAGGAGTAACTTGCTTAGTTTTCATAACTGAAGAACCAATTACATTCACCAAATCTTCAGTAAAACCAAAGTTTTTTTAATTGATTGTAAGTGAAAACAAGTGCAAAGCAGACAATTTATGAAGTAACGTGATTAGATTTCACAACTGAAGAAACTCCTGCATTTATAGAGGGTTAGGTAAAATACCATTTTAATATGAATAGTATTCTATTAAACAAATGCCATGCTTAATACTTGAAAATTGCAGAACCCCCTTCATTCACACTGTGTTATGTAAAATCATGTTTTATTTAAACAAGTTACTTGCTTAGTTTTCCTTAGTGAAGTAACTACTGCATTCCAATAGCATTAGATAAACCATTGTTTTGTCATTGATTGTAAGTGAAAGCAAGTACATAGCACCCAATGAAAAAGTGACTTGCTCAGCTTTCACAACTTGAAAAAACTCCAGCATTTACAGAGAGATTGGTAAAACCTCCATTTTGACATGGACGGTAAGTGAAAACAAGTGAATAGTATCCTATTAAACAAGTACCTTCCTTAATTTTTGAAAGATGAAGAACCTCCTTCAGTCACAGAGTGTTAGGTGAAACCAGGCTTTTGACATTGGTTGTAAGTGAAAACAAGTGCATAGTACCAAGTGAAAAAATCATTTGCTTAGTTTTTAGAAATGAAGAAACTACTGAATTAACAAGTATTAGTTAAATCAAGAATTTTGACCTTGATTGTAAGTGAAAACAATTGTGTAACAGCCAAATACACAAATTACTTGCTTACTTTTCAAAACTGAAGGACCTCCTTCATTCATAGAGCATTTGGTAAGCCCCCTGTTTTGGCCTAGATTGTAAGTGAGAATAAATACGAGCAAATAACTCAAGCAAACTGCTTAGAATTCAAAACAGAAGAAACTACTGCCTTCACAGTGCATTAGGTAAAACCATCATTTTGACTTTGATTGTAAAGGAAAAGAAGTGTACAGTAGGCAATTAAATGAGTAACTTGCATCGCTTTCCAAATTGAACAACCACTTATATTCTCAAAGCATTAGGTAAAGCCAGAGCTTTTCCATTGATGGTGACAAGTGCAAAACATCCAATTAAGGAAGTAATGTACCTAGTTTTAATAACTGAAGAAACTCTTCCATCACAGAGTGTTGGGGAAAACCAACATTTTGACATGGATTTTAAGTGATAAGAAGGGTGTAGCAGCAATTAAATGAGTAACTTGTATGTTTTTCAAAACTGAAGAATCACTTACATTCACAAAGGTAAAGTCTGTGTTTTTTTTAATTGATTCTATGTGAGAAGAAGTGAATAGAGTCCTATTAAACAAGTACTTTGCTTAATTTTGGAAAATTGAAGAACCTCCTTCATTCACAAAGTTTTTGGAAAAGCCAGAGTTTTGAATTGGTTGTAAATGAAAACAAGTGCACAGCAGCAAATTAAACTACTTGTTTTGAAGTCAAGACAGAAGAACCACGTACATTCACAGAGCATTAGGTAAAAGAAATTTAAAGACATTGATTGTTAGTGTAAAGAATTATGTAGCAGGCAAATAATTAAGCAACTTGCTTAGATTTCATAACTGAAGTGCCTCCTCCATTCACAGATCATTATGTCAAACAAGTGTTTTTTAATGTTGAATATAAGTGAAAACAATTGTGTAGCAGCCAGTTAAATAAATAACTTCCTTAGTTTTCACAAATGAAGCAACTACTACATTCCCAGAATGTTGGTAAAACCATGTTTTGACATTGGTTGTAAGTTAGATCAATGTGCATAGGATCCAATTAAAGAAGTAAATGAGCTTAGTTTTTACTACTGAAGAAACTACAGTATTCACAGAATGCTATGTATCAGAATAGATTTGTCATTGACTGTAAGTGAAAACAAGTGTGCAACATTCACTTAAAGAAGTAAATTCCTTAGTTTTCTCAACAGAAGAAACTACTGCATTCCCATAGCATTAGGCAAAACCGTGGTTTTGATATTGCCTGTAAGTTAAAACAATTGCATAACAGCCAATTAAAGAAGTACCATGCTTAGTTTTCACAACTTGAGGAAACAACTGCATTCTCAAAGTATTACTTAAAACTATCATATTGACATTGTAAGTGAAAACAAGTGCATTGCATCCAATTAATCAAGTAACTTCCTTAGATTTCAAAACTAAAGAATGTACTGCTTTCGCAGAGCATTAGGTAAAACCCATGTTTTGACATAGATTGCAAATGAAAGCAAGTGCCATACCAGCGAAAGAAAGAGGTAGTTTGCTTAATTTTCAAAACTAAACAACCTCTTACATTCACAGAGAGTTACATAAAACCAGTGTTTTGATATTTATTATATGTGAATACAAGTGTAATGCACCCAATTAAAGAAAGACTTGATCGATTTTCACAAGTGAAGAAATGACAGCATTCACAGAATCTAATGTATGATGACTGCTTTGAAAAGAAGTGTGCAGCGGTAATTAAATGAGTAACTTGCTTAGTTTCAAAACTGAAGAAGAACTTACATTCACAAAGGTAAAATCAGAGTTTTTTCATTGATTGTAAGTGAGAAGAAGTGAATAGTATCCTATTAAACAAGTACCTTGCTTAATATTTGAAAATTGAAGAAACTCCTTCATTCACAGACTGTTAAGTAAAACCAGGGATTTGAAATTTCGTGCAAGTGAAAACAAGTAACTAACAGTAAATTAAACAATTTATTTGGAAATAAAAATTGAAGAAACTCATGCATTCACAGAGCATTAGGTAAAACCAGTGTTTTGAAATTAATTATAAGTGAAACCATGTGTGTAGCAGGCAATTAATCAAGCAAATTGCTTAGTTTATGAAATGGAAGAACCTCCTTCATTCACAGAGCATTAGGTCAAATAAGTGTTTTGATATTGAATGTAAGTGAAAACAAGTCTGCAGCAGCCAATTAAAGAAATAATTTGTTAGTTTTCACAAATGAAGAAACTAATGCCTTCCCAGAACATCAGGTAAAAACATGGTTTTGATATTGGCTGTAAATTAAAACAAGGGCAGAGCTGCCAATTAATGAAGTAACATCCTTAGTTGTTACAACTGAAGAAACTACTGCATTCACAGTGTTAGGTATCACAACAGATTTATCATTGACTGTAAGAAGTAACAAGTGTGTAGCATTCATTTAAAGAAGTAAAGTGCTTAGTTCTCCCAACTGAAGAATCTACTGCATTACTAGAATATTACAAAAACCATTGTTTTGGTATTGATTGTAAGTGAAAACAAGTGCATAGCACCAAATAAAAAGTAACTTGCTTGGTTTTCACAACTTGAAGAAACGTCTTCATTCTCTTCAAACTAGGTAAAATCAGCATATTGACATTGTAAGTGAAAACAAGTGCATAGCAGCCAATTAAACAATTAACTTGCTAAATTTTAAAAACTGAAGAACCTACTGCATTCGCAGAGGATTAGGTAAAACCAGTGTTTTGACATTAATTGTCAGTGAAAACACGTACAATAGCAGCCAAATAAAGAAATAATTTGCTTGGGTTTCACAAGTGAAGAAACTACTGCATTCACAGAGTGTTAGGTATCACAACGGATTTACCATTGACTGTAAGAAGCAACAAGTGTGCAGCATTCATTTAAATAAGTAAATTGTTTAGTTTTCCCATCTGAAGAAACTACTGCATTACAAGAACATTAGGTAAACCATTGTTTTGTTATTGATTGTAAGTGAATACAAGTGCATAGCACCAAGTGAAAAGTAACTTGCTTAATTTTCACAACTTGAAGAAACCACTTCATTCTCATCATACTAGGTATAATCAGCATATTGACATTGTAAGTGAAAACAGGTGCATGGCAGCCAATTAAACAAGCAACATTCTAAGTTTTAAAAACTGAAGAACCTACTGCATTCACAGAGGATTAGGTAAAACCAGTGTTTTGACATTAATTGTCAGTGAAAACACGTACCATAGCAGGCAAATAAAGAAATAATTTGCTTGGGTTTCACAACTGAAGAAACTACTGCATTTACAGAGTATTAGGTATCACAACTGATTTGCCATTGAACGTAAGTGAAAACAAGTGCATAGCATTCATTTAAAGAAGTAAATTGCTTAGATTTCCCAACTGAAGAAAATACTGCATTCTAAAAGCATCAGCTAAAGCTATGGTTTTGATATTGGTTGTAGGTTAAAACAAGGGCATAGCAGACAATTGAAGAAGTAATGTGATTAGTTTTTATAATTGAAGAACCTACTGCATTCACAGAGCATTAGGTAAAATCAGATTTTTGACAATGACTGTAAGTGTAAACGAGTGCCATAGCAGTCAAATAAAGAAGTAACATGCCTAGTTTTCACAACTGAAGGAACATCTGCATTCACAGAGCTTTAGGTAAAACATCATTTTGGAATTGATTGTAAGTGAATAAAACTGTAAAGCAGGAAATTAAGGAAGAAACTTGCTTAGTTTTAAAAACTGAAGAACTACTTACATACACAAAATTTTAGGTAAAACCAGTTTTTTCATTGATTGTGAGAAGCAGTGAATAGTATCCTATGAAAAAAATACTGTGCTTGATTTTTGAAAATTGAAGGACCCCCTTTATTCCCAGAGAGTTATGTAAAACCAGGGTTTTGGCAATGGTTGTAAGTGAAAACAAGTGCATAGCAGTAAATTAAACTAATTGTTTGGAATTTAAAACTGAAGAATATCTTTCATTCCCAGAGCATTAGGTAAAACAAGTGTTCTGACATTGATTGGAAGTGAAAATAAGAGTGTAGCTGGCAATTAAAGAGGAAACTTGCTTAAGTTTCAAAACTGAAGTACCTCCTTCATTTACAGAGCATTAGGTCAGAAAAACTGTTTGATATTGAATGTAAGTGAAAAGAAGTGAATAGAAGCCAATTAAAGAAATAACTTCCTTTATTTTCACAAATAAAGAAGCTATTTCACTCCAAGAATGTTAGGAAAACGATGGTTTTGACATTGGTTTTAAGTTAAAACAAGTGCATAGAAGCCAAATAAAGAAGTAACGTGCTTAGTTTTCACAATTGAAGAAACTACTGCATTTATGGAGAGTTAGTAATCACGACTGATTTGCCATTGACTGTAAGTGAAAACAGGTGTGTAGCATTCATTTAAAGAAGTAAATACCTTGGTTTTTCCAATTGAAGAAACTACTGAATTCCAAGGGTTTAAGGTAAAACCATGGTTTTGATATTTGTGGTAAATTAAAATAAGGGCATAGAAGCCAATCAAAGAAGCAATGTGATAAGTTTTCATAACTGTGGAACATACTGCATTCACAGAACATTAAATAAAACCAGGGTTTTGAAATTGATTATAAGTGGAAATAAGTGCCATAGTAGACAAATAAAGAAGTAATTTCCTTAGATTTCAAAACTGAAGAATCTCCAGCATTTAGAGAAAATTTGGTAAAGCCACCGTTTTGATATTGATTTTAAGTGTAAACAAGTGAATAGTAGTCTATTAAACAAGATCCTCCATTAATTTATGAAAACTGAAGGACCTCCCTCATTCCCAGAGGGGTAGGTGAAACCTGCCTTTGACATTGGTTGTAAGTGAAAACAAGTGCATAGCACCAAATGAAAAAGTCCTTGCTTATTTTCACAAATGAAAAACTCCTGCATTTACAAGTATTATTTAAATCCATAATTTTGGCATTGATTGTAAATTAAAACAAGTGCATAACAGCCAAGTATACAAGTAACTTGCTTAGAATTCGAAACAGATTAAACTATTGCATTCTCAGGACATTAGGTAAAATCATCATTTTGACATAGATTGTAAGGGAAAAGAAGTGTACATCAGGAAATTAAATGAGTAACATTCATCATTTTCCCAACTGAACTATCACTTACATTCACAAAGCATTAGGTAAATCCAGTGTTTTCTAATGATTGTGAGAACAATTGCAAAGCTTCCAAATAAGTAAGTATCATGCCTAGTTTTCACAACTGAAGAAACTCCTGCATTCGCAGAGTGTTGGGAAAAGTAAGATTTTGAACATTGATTGTAAGTGAGAGAAAGTGTGCAGCAGGCAATTAAACAAGTAATTTGCTTTGGTTTCAAAACTAAAGAATCACTTACATTCACAAACGTAAAAAACAGTGTTTTTTCATTGATTGTAAGTGAGAAGAAGTGAAAGGTATCCTTTAAAGAAGTATGTTGTTGGATTTTTGAAAATTGAAGAACCTCCTTCATTCACAGAATGTTAGGCAAAAGCAGGGCTTTGACATTGGTTTTAAGTGAAAACAAGAATGTAACAAACAATTAAACAAGCAACTTGCTTAGTTTTAAAAACTAAAGTATCTCCTTCATTTGCAGAGCATTAGGTCAAACAAGTGTTTTGAAATTGAATGTAAATGAAAAAAACAGCCTAGCAACCAATTCAAGATATATCTTCGTTAGTTTGCACAAACGAAGAAACTACTGTCTTCCCAGAACTTTAGATAAAACCATGGTTTTGACATTGGTTGTAATTTAAACAAGTGCATAGCAGCCAATTAAAGAAGTAAGGTGCTCAGTTTTCTCAATGGAAGAAACTACTGCATTCACAGAGTATTAGGTATCACAACTGATTTGCCATTGACAGTAAGTGAAAACAAGTGTGCAGCATTAATTGAAAGTAGTAAATTGCTTAGTTTTCCCAACATAAGAACCTAATGCATTCCTAGAGTGTTAGATTAACCACTGTTTTGTCATTTATTGTAAGTGAAAATAAGTGCATAGCACCAAATAAAAAAGTAACTTGATTAGTTTTTTTCAAATTGAAAAAACAACTGCATTCTCAGCGTATTAGGTAAAACCAGCATATTGACATTATAAGAGAAAAAAGTGCATAACAGAGAAATAAACAAGTAAATTGCTTAGGTTTCAAAATTGAAGAACGTACTGCATTCACAGAGCATTAAGTTAAATCAGTGTTTTGACATTGATTGCAAGTGTCAACAAGTGCCAAGCAGCCAAATAAAGAGGTAATTTGCATAGTTTTCAAAATTGAAGAACGTCCTACATTCACAGATTATAAGGAAAAAACAAGTGTTTTGATATTTGTTTTATGTAAAAACAAGTGCATATCAGCCAATTAGACAAGGACTTGCTTGGTTTTTACTAGTGAAGAAATGACTGCATTCACAGAATCTTAGGAAGAAGTGTGAAACAGGAAATTAAAAAAGTAATTGCTTACTTTTAAAAACAGAAGAACCACTTACATTCACAAACAGTATGTAAAAAAATTTTTTATCATTCATTGTAAGTGAGAAGAAGTGAATAATATCCTATTAAAGAAGTTCATGGCTTAATTTTTGAAAATTGAAAAACCTCCTTAATTCACAGAATTTTAGGTTAAACATGGGATTTGACATTGGTTGTAAGTGAAAACAAATGCATAGCAGCAAATTAAACTATTTGCTTGGAATACAAAATTGAAGAATTTCCTGCATTCACGGAGCATTAGGTAAAACCAGTGCTTTGACACTGATTGTAAGTGAAAAGAATTGCACAGCAGCCAATTAAACAAGGAGTTGCTTGGGTTTCTCAAGTGAAGAAATGACTGTATTCACAGTATCTTATGTATCACCACTGCTTCGACATTGTAAGTGAAAAGAATTATTAAGCAGTCAATTAAATGAGTAACTTGTTTTGTTTTCCAAACTGATGATCCACTTACATTCACACAGCATTAGGTAAAACCAATGTTTTTTCATTGATTGCAAGTAAGAACAATGGAAAAACAGCTAATTAAGGAAGTACCTGGCCCAGTATACACAAGTTAAAAAATGACTGCATTTTCAGAGTGTTAGGTAAAACCAGCATTTGACATTGACTATAAGTGAAAACAAATGCATAGCAGCAAATTTAACTACTTGCTTGTAATTCAAAACTGAAGAACATCCTGCATTCACAGAACATTATATGAAACCAGTGTTTTGATATTGATTGTAACTGAAAACAAGTGGGTAGCAGGCAATTAAGCAACTTGCTTAGTTTTAAAAAATGATTGGTACTGAAAACATGTGTGTAGCAGGTAATTAAAGAAGCAGCTTGCTTAATTTTCAAAACTGAAGAATCTCCTTCATTCTCAGAGCATTAGGGCATAAAAGTGTTTTGATATTGAATGTAAGTGAAAACAAGTGCCTAGCAGGCAATTAAGCAAACAACTTCCTCTGTTTTCACAAATGAAGAAGCTATTTCACTCCAAGAATGTTAGGTAAAATGACATTGGTTTTACATTAAAAGAAGTGCTTTGCAGCCAAATGAAAAAGTAACGTGCTTAGTTTTCACAACTGAAGATACTACTGCATTTATGGAGTGTTAGTAATCATGAATGATTTACCATTGAATGTAAGTGAAAACAAGTGTGCAGCATTCATTTAAAGAAGTAAATTCCTTAGTTTTTTTAAATGAATAAACTACTGAATTCCAAGGGTGTAAGGTAAAACCATGGTTTTGATATTTGTGATAAATTAAAATAAGGGCAAATAACACAATTAAAGAAGCAACGTGATAAATTTTCATTACTGTAGAACATACAGCATTCACAGAGCATTAGGTCAAATATGTGTTTTCATATTGGATGTATGTGTAAACAAATGCATAGTGGCCAATTAATCAAATAACTTCCTTTGTTTTCACAAATGAAGAAACTATTTCACTCTGAAAATGATAGATAATACCATGGTTTTGATATAGGTTTTAAGTTAAAACAAGTGCATAGCAGCCTAATACAGAAGTAACATGCTTAAATTTCACAACTGAAGAAACTACTGAATTTGTGGAGTTTTCATTATCACAACTGATTTGCCATTGATGGTAAGTGAAAACAAGTGCATAGCACACATGTAAAAAAGTAAATTGTTTACTTTTCTCAACTGAAGAATATACTGCATTCCAAGAGCATTAGGTAAAACAATGGTTTTGATATTGGTGGTCAGTTAAACAAGGGTATAGCAGCCAATTAAAGAAGCATCATGATTGCTCTTCAAAACAGAAGAAACTACTGCATTCACACACCTTTAAATAAAACCAGTGTTTTGACATCGATTCTAAGTGAAAACAAGTGCCATAGCAGCCAAATAGAGAAGTAATTTCCTTAGTTTTCGAAACAGAAGAACCTTCTTCAGTCACAGAGTGTTAGGTAAAACCAGCGTTTTGATATTTATTGTATGTAAAAACAAGTGCATAGCAGCCAATTAAACAAGGACTTGCTTGGTTTTCACAAGTGAAGGAATGACTGCATTCACAGAATCTTATGTATCACCACTGCTTTGACATTAATTGTAAGTGAAAAGAATTGTGAAGCAGGCAATTAAAGGAGCAAATTGCTTAGTTTTCATAACTGAAGAACCAATTACATTTACAAAGTCTTCAGTAAAACCAATGTTTTTTCATTGATTGTAAGTGAAAACAAATGCAAAGCAGCCAATTAATGAAGTAACGTGATTAGTTTTCACAACTGGAGAAACTCCTGCATTTACAGAAGGTTAGGTAAAACCACCGTTTTGACATGAACAGTATCCTATTAATCAAATGCCATGCTTAATACTTGAAAATTGCAGAACCCCCTTCATTCACACTGTTATGTAAAATCATGTTTCATTTAAATAAGTAAATTACTTAGTTTTCCCAAGTGAAGTAACTACTACATTCCAACAGCATTAGGTAAACCATTGTTTTGTCATTGATTGTAAGTGAAAACAAGTACATAGCACCCAATGAAAAAGTAACTTGCTTAGCTCTCACAACTTGAACAAAACTCCGGCATTTACAGAAGGATTGGTAAAACCCCCATTTTGACATGGATGGTAAGTGAAAACCAGTGAATAGCATCCTATTAAACAAATACCTTTCTTAATTTTTGAAAGCCATAGAACCTTCTTCAGTCAAAGAGTGTTAGGTGAAACCAGGCATTTGACATTGGTTGTAAGTGAAAACAAGTGTGTAACAGCCAAATATAAAAATTGCTTGCTTAGTTTCAAAACTGAAGGACCTCCTTCATTCATAGACTATTAGGTAACCCCACTGTTTTGGCATAGATTGTAATTGAGAATAAATACGAGCAAATAACACAAGTAAACTGCTTAGAATTCAAAACAGAAGAAACTACTGCCTTCACAATGCATTAGGTAAAACAATAATTTTGACATTGATTGTAAGGGAAAAGCAGTGTACAGCAGGCAATTAAATTAGTAACTTGCATTGTTTTCCAAATTGAACAACACTTATATTCACAAAGCATTAGGTAAAGCCAGAGATTTTTCATTGATTGTGACAAGTGCAAAATATCCAATTAAGGAAGTAATGTGCCTAGTTTTAATAACTGATGAAACTCCTGCATTCACAGAGTGTGGGGGGAAACCACCATTTTAACATTGATTGTGAGTGATAAGAAACGTGTAGCAGGCAATTAAATGAGTAACTTGTTTGGTTTTCAAAACTGAAGAATCACTTACATTCACAAAGGTAAAGCCTGTGTTTTTTTCATTGATCATAAGTCAGAAGACGTGAATAGAATCCTATTAAACAAGTACCTTGATTAATTTTTGAAAATTGAATACCCCCCTTTATTCACAAAGTCTTAGGTAAAACCAGGGTTTTGAATTGGTTGTAAATGAAAACAAGTGCACAGCAGCAAATTAAACTACTTGCTTTGAAGTCAAACTGAAGAACCATGTATATTCACAGAGCATTAGGTAAAACCACTTTTGAGACTTTGATTGTTAGTGTAAAGAAGTATGTAGCAGAGCTATCAAAAAAACAGCAGAATATAGGTGTTGCAGAGGATGTAGAGGAATAGGAACACTCATACACTGCTGGTGGGATTGTGGAATGGTCCACCCATGGTGGAGTACAGTTTAGGCAATTTCTCAGAAAACTAACAATAGATCTTCCATATGATCCAGCAATTCCACTAATGGGTATATAGGCAGAAGAACTGAAAGCAAAGACACGAACAGATATATGCACACCAATGTTCATAGCACCATTGTTCACAATTGCCAAAAGTTGGAATCAGCCACGGTGCCCTTCAACAAATGAATGGATAAGCAAAATGTGGCACATTAATACAATGGAATATTACTCAGCTGTTAGAAGGAATAAAGTGCTAACACATGGAATAACATGGATGAATCTTGAAGACATTATGCTGAGTGAAGCAAGCCAGGCATTGAAGGAAGAACAGTTTATGACCTCATTGATTTGAATTGAGATAAGATAACAGTTTTGGAGAACCACTGACCAAAAGATAGTCTAACAAGGAAGAAAGAGAGAAAGGTAGGCTCTAGCCATCACCCATATGGACATTATCTATGGTAAATTGAAAGATTATAGTTACATATTGAAGGATAGGACAGGTGGGTAGAGATTTTACTGAGTTCAGTGGTGCAAGAGTAACAGGTGGGTACATTAGGAAGGACAGGTTAGAATAAACAGGACATGTAAATATGACTTTTGTCATCCCATGAGCCAAGACAGGGAAGAGTCATATGCCCCAGGTGGTGGGGAGGAAGGAACAGAAAAGATCAAATGGGCTATGTAATGGTCATGGGAAATATTCTTCATTATCTTACATTAATGGACACAGGACATGGTAATTATCATCAAAAAATATTAAACTGTACAGTCCAAGTTGTAAAATATACTGAAAACCAGTGAAAATTTTTATTTGCTATATTTTAGTATCTGTATACCAGTTATAACAATGATATCATCCATTAAAATAAAAGGTTTTAGTATGGGGTGGCGAAGTGGGAAGGAGGTTGGGTATGTGGGAGTCTCTAGTATTCCATGTGTGACTTTGCTGTGACCTAAAACTTCTTTGAAAATTAAATTGAAATTTGGGAGACACTGGGGAATGAGAAGGGGAAGGTTTCATGATACACTGGACATCCGATATTACAATGATAAAAGGAAAAAAGAATAATTTCTTTTAAAAAAAGCTGTTTATTTGTTTTTTGTTTTTTTCCCATTTTTTCAAATGTCCGAATCCCCTAAATATATTTTATTATTAGTTTAGTTTCCTTTTTTCTTTCTGAGTCTCCTTGTACTTCTCTCTTGCATTTAAAATTATCATTATTATTTCTTTTTCCTATTAATTGTATTTTGTTATTATATTGGCTTCATATTCAAGGAAGGTTTGAATCACAGAAAGGTTACAAGGGGGGCTGCAGAGAATCATTGGTGGGGGATGTCTGTGATGGGGGATTCATGGGAGTAAGTCCATCTGAATTTACATGAAAGATATGTAAAATTTTTCAAAAGATCAAGGGATGGGGCACGGTCACGGTGGGTAGACAATTACTCAGTTAATGAGGAAATCAGAATTCCCAGCCTGAAGAGCTCTGCTACATTCCCCAAGGGAGCAACAACCATCCCCTGAGTGCAGAGGCAGTGTCTGGCAAAAGAGTATAGCCCACTGATGTGTTCTTGTTATTGAGGACTAGCCTTATGAGTATTTGCTCTTCTAATTGAAACTTAGCCTACTGTTAAGGGGTGCCTAAGGGTTACCAACTGAGAGCCTCCTTGTTGCTCAAATGTGGCCTCTCTCTAAGCCAAACTCAGCATTTGAATGCATTACCTTCCCCCCAACGTGGGACATGACTCCCAGGGATGAGCCTCCATGGCAACGAGGGATTAATACCAAATGCCAAATGGCATCATGATCGGAAAAACACCTTGAATAAAAAGGGGACAAGGTAAAGAGAAATGTGTTCACATGGCTAAGAGACTTCAAGGAGAGTCGGGAGGTCATCCCAGAGGTAATACTTATGCATACCTCAGTAGGATCACATAGAACACCAAAGTGGATATCACCCCACACTGAGGGACCCCTGATGCTTCTGGTGACAACCAGGTCCTATACAAGTGGGGATAGTATCAGAGATTGATGCCTAATTAGTGGGCTCTTCATTGGCATCTGTGATCCTGAGAGTGACAGAGTTGGACTCAAACAAGTCATCCCTGCACATGGTCCATCAGTCCCTTCTACTCAAACCTATATGTGATGCAGTAGTTTTTAGGTGTAATTCCAGAGACTGTATCCTCTGGCCCACCTATGTGCCAGCTGTGCCTCGATTCTCAGTTGAGCTGCAACTCCTACCCTACAGCTCAATGGACTCATCCCAGTAACCTGGCGAGGAGACGATGATGGGCAACAGCCATCCCAGGGAATGGAGAGGGCCTGCAGCTGAAGGCAAGATAATCCCATCCACTATATCCATGGGATATAAGCCCTCTCTCACTTGGAGGTGGAGTGGACATCACCTTCCAAGTCCCCTCAGGATTGGGGGAGGAGATGTGGACTAGAGTGGACTTGGTGGTGTTCTGCTGTAGACATATTGTGATTCAAGCAATGGAAGAAATTGTAACAGTAAGGTGGAGCCAGTGGCCACTGGACATTTTTGGGGCAGAGAGAGGAGGGGCAGTTGAAATAATCGGGCTTTTTTGGGACTTTGGGTTTTGTCCTGAGTGGCGAAGTGGCCACGGATGTAGGCCATTTTCCATCAGAATATACGATGCAGAACTGGGTGGGAGAGAGTGTGGTCTGTGATTTGAACTGTGGTCTATGCTCGGTGAAAGGCTCCAGGATGTCTAAATCTATTGTGGGTGTTGTACCACACGGATGAGGAATGGTTGTGTGGGATGTTGTTGGAGGTGTGGGTGGTGGGGAACATGGGAATCCCTGTAATTTCTGAGTAATATTTAGGTTATCTAGG
>JAQZBX010042667.1:9598-22046 GCA_029593785.1 Cabassous unicinctus
AAAAAAAAAAAAAAAAAAAGATAAGATAATAATCCTAACTATGACTTACATTATAGCAGCTAACATGGTGTGCCCAGCACTGTCCACAGTACTTTATATATCTTAACAGGCTTAAACATGTCCCAGGAGCCCATGGAGGCGTCATTAAACATGCTGGTTGCCAGGCCTCTTGGCAGGGATTTCTGACTGAGTAGGTGTGGCTCGAGACCCCAGATTCTGTGTTTTTACTGAGTATTCCAGGGCACTCTTATTTGCAGGCAGGTTTGGAAAATGCTGACTCATGCTTTCTCTCTGTCTCTGCTTTGGCTTGCTGAGGTGGTGCAGTGAAATGTGTATGGGTTTGCACATAAGAGACCGTTCCCCTGATATCCTTCCTGACCCCAAGTCTCCTCTTCTCCAAAATGGGAATCACAGTAGAATCTACTTCCTATGGGTCATGAGAACTCAGGGAGATTTAGCTTCAGAGCTCGGTGTCTGCAAGGTAGAGAGTGGTCAGCATCGCTGCAGTTACTGGGCTCTTTGTGTTATTTAGGGAAGCCCAGAGCGCACACAGAGACTCACCCACCTCTGGGCTGCTGTTATCTGAGCTGAATGGCCTTTACACAGCTTACTGCCGATATATGCTCAAGCTAATCTCCTTCAGCGGGTTCTTACATGTAAATCCGGTGCCTGGAGGAAAATGGATTGGCACAGAATTGATTACTTCCTGCCTCCTGCCTCCCAAAGCAGCCCGGTTTCAAAAGGCCCTGGCCAAATTAACATGCATTAACTGAGTTTGTCAAGGAGTGACCAGCCATCTGGGAAGGGGCGTCCCCTGCCTCCTGCCTGCGTGTGCCGGGCAGACGACCATGCCCACATGCTCGCGCAGGGCCACGCGGTGTCAAGCCTTCTCTGGTGCCCGCAGCCCGGCTCCCATGGAAACGTGGGGTTTGGTTCTGAGCCTGGAGACTAATGAGGTGGCTGTCTGTACCCGGCTCCCAAATGGGTTCACTTTCATGTTCAATATTTTCTCGGCCTATTGTAGAGGCTCAGCCTCAGAAAGCAAAAGCTCAAAAAAAAAAAAAAAGGCCAAACCAAGAAATAGACCAAGCGAAAAGCTGCCAAGAGGAGGTGATTACATAACCCCAGCAGCCAGGCCGTCTGCAAGCCATATGACTTACTTAGCTGTCTGTCTTTTCGGGATGTCAGACTCCATCCTTTCCAGCTGGCTCTCTGCTTCAGTGATTACATTAACACTCAGTAATTATAGGAAATAGACACCTCTCGAGTCACTAGTATTCCCAAGTGGTGGGATGGGGGATATTCAATACCAGGATTGCCCAGTAGCTGGCCCTCAGCCTGGGTCTGGTCCCTGCCTAAGGTTTGGATAGTCCATCGCAAGACTAGACTAAAAATAGTGAGTTTTCCAAGGACGCTAAATGTATTCAGTTTAAAGGATGGTGCCTGATCTTGAGCTGATGTCCTGATGTTAAAATGTGCTTTAAAGAATCCAAATTGATGGGGAGAATAATTAGTGGTTGCCTGTGTTATTTTGACATCACACAAAGTTGACCCCTACATTGGTTTCCAAACTGGGGAGAAATTTCTGATCTATGAAATCCTAAAATTTGGGAAACACTGCTTTCTACATAAAGGGATGACATAATCAACAAAATAAAGTATAAGGAATCTCTTTTCTTTTTTTTTAATCCCTTGTGCATAACAGTTTTAGCCTTGACCCCTCCTGTTTACACAACAGCTGACAACTGCTGAGAGGTTCCTTGCTCACTCTTCTTGCCTTGCTGCTCCATCTTCTGCGCTTCCTGACTCGGTCCTCAGAAGCCTCCCTCACTGTTGGCCCAGTCCTATCTTGAGTTCTAAGCCAGTCTCGATGGAGATGGGAATATAAAAATAATGATAATATCAGCCACCCTTTGGTGCATCCTTGTGTGTGCTCATCACTTGAGGTACTTTCTTGATCTCCACTACACGACTGGGAGGTGGGTACTATTATTGTTCATATCATCCCTAGTTTACAGATGTGGACATGGAGGTTCAGAGAGGTTAAATCACTTACCTGAAGCCACACAGCTTTGAGTGGCAGAGTGGGATGTGAACCCAGAGAGCTGGAGCACCTGCACTTAACTAATTATACTGCCTCCCACGTGGCAGAGCTTGGCAGGGAATAAAGGCAGACGAGGATTCAAAGCCCTGCTTGACCATCTAATATGCTAGTTCTTATCCTCTCTGATCCTCTGCTTTTTCTTCTGAAAAATGGTGCTAATAACGGCGGCCTCCTAGGGTTGTTCTGAGGATAAAGTGAGGCAATGGCGGGTCTTCCAGATATAGTGCCTCCCTCTCCTTCCTCACCTGGGTGGAAATTCATGGTCCAGCCATACCTGCTGGCCCCCAAATGGCTTCCTGTGGCTCCTTTATGCCATTCGGTCCTGCCACCTGCTACCTACCGTGCTGCAACCAAGCTGCGGCGTCTCTTCCTCCCCCAAACATCCCTTTGTTACCTCTCTCAAGTCCTGGCCAGCACCCCAAGCTGCCACCCCACTCCCACCACCAGAATTATGACTGGTGGGAGGTATTGGGGCCTGCCGACCTCTCCGCACTAGGCCTTGCAGAGAGAACTCCTAGCTCATGACCTCCTCACCCCTCCCGGGAACTCCAGACCCCTGCCCTTCTTAGGTTTGCATAACTGTGGCTGGAAACCCGGGCCACCAACAGCTTCCAGATGGTAACTGTGGCTCTTGTATTGGCTCTCATACCCCTGCTTGTCTCCCTCCTAAGCTGTGCCACTGGGAGGAGGGGGTGTTCCCCAGCCATGACAGGCCTTCAGCGTGGATCCTAGCTCCTTCTGCTCCCCCGTTTGTTCCACGTTACTAAGACGGCTCCCATAAGGCCTTGCACCCAAGCCAGGCGTTCTGATTTCATGAATACCCTTTACCGTGGGACCCGTGATGTCCCAGGCTTGGTATATAGACCACATATGCAAATTAATCCATTTTCTAGGTGATCACACCAAGGCCTGGTGAAGTTTGCAAGCTCTGCCGACAGCTCATATCCAGTTAGCAACAGAGCTGGACTCGCACAGGGCGTTCCTGATTCTAAATATCTCTGCACCTGGCATGACACCAGCCGGTAACTGAGCGGGTTGTTTAACCAGGCTCTATCTCTTTCCAGGATCCATAGGGAAGCTACCGTGTGGATTACCTCCCCACCAGCAGCCTCTGCCCGGGGTGTGTCTTTCCTCTGCGATGAGCCTTGGTCTTCTCAGCCCTCAAGTGGCTCTGCAGACACCTGCGCATACCTCTCAGGGCTGCAGGGAGACGCAAATGAGATCATGTCTGCAAAGTGTTCACCCACAATAGACACTAAATAAATGTTATTCCCTTTATCCTTGATTAAAACCCCCCGTCAATACAGTTACATTCTAGTTTAGAAGAGAAGTCTGAGAGCAGAGACTGATGGTCAGGGAGCTGTTTGCTTTCAGTCTCAGCTGAGAGTCACAGAGACAGAGGGCAGAGAGAAAAGCGGGCAAGGAAGGCATCTCTCCAAAGGGCCGCAGTATTTACTAGGGAACTCTAAGGATGCTGGGGAGAGACCCTTTTTCCCCGCCTCTGTGCCCAAATCACAAGTAAATGACACAATCAAAGGAGACCCGATGAAACTCCTGGAAGTCCTAGGAATTTATGTAGTGAACTGAGTCGATGGCGACCAGATTTTATTCTAATGATCCGTGTCCCATCTGCTGGAGAGAACTTGTTTCCGCAGTGAATTGTGAAATGTTGAAATGTTTCCATCTTCTTTTGAGCAGTGGAGGGGTTGGGGAAGGGGCCAGTGTTAAGATAGCTGCTTGGGGAACTGGCCCCACGAAGCCTAGGGGATGTGCCGTCTCCCCTTCCTCGCTGATGAGCTCCTCCTCGTCACTGTACCCTGTCTCTTTAAAACGCATAATCAAGACCCTCGTGCTCAGGCAGCGTCTCACGTTGCACCCCTGAAAGATGGAGTATTTTGTGAACAATGTGCTGGATTTGGCTCCCCAGGGACTTCCTATGGCTTCCAGGAATAATTCATACCCGGTTTTTCTCCTGGTTTGGGGAGCTCTGATTAATGACTCCGTGACACTCATTCGAGCGGGCACTTTTTCTCTGCCAGGCAGGCCCTGATAGATGGCTCCCTCCACCCACCCCAGGCCTTCCTCACCACACTGGCTGCTGTGGCCCAGACGCTAGCTGCCTTTAAAGCCTGGTTCCTGCAGCTGAGCTCCTGTAGACCTCACAGCCACCCCACAGGGCATGACATCATTGTCCATTTTACAGATGAGGGTAGTGAGGCTTGGTGAGGTTCAGGAGTGACCCCAAGGCGTTACATGGCATGCAAACCTGGGTGGGTGCAACCACGGCCCCTGCTGTGTTGCTCCAATACTCTGTCTGCTGTGGCGAGCAGATCTTGGGGTGCTGTAGACAAGGCACTGATTTGATTCACCTGCCTTAGGAGGCACTGCAGTCTGGGCCCTGTGTACAGTTGGCCAGGTTGTGCACTGCGTGACTCTAGAGGGTACCAGTCACAGTGTTGTCTATGTGTCTATGTGAATAGCACCCTCTAGAATTGTGATGTGCACAGGCTGCACAATCAAAATGGCAGCCTTGAGATTCTAGCTGTTTTCAGCTGTTTACCCAGTGAGAAGGCCTTGTCAGCTCTGATTGTACCTCTCCTCCTGACCCCAAACCTTCAGTGGCTACTGCTCCCTCCCTCTCAGCTCCAGGTTTAAAGAATAGAGTCTGAGTGCCTTCGCCCACCTTCTAGGTCCTCTGAAGAGTGGTGTTGAGAGCATGGACTCTGGTTTCTGGGTTAAATGCTGGCTCGGAAAAACTAGCATTGTCTTTCTCCAAGTTTTGGCATACTGAATGCATGAGCTAACCCATGTAAAGGGATTGGGACCTTCCTGGCCTGTAGCTAATGCCCATGAAAGTCAGCTGATATTGTTTGCTGCCACGGTTACTACCTGCACAACTTCATTCCCCTCCCTCCTTTCCCACCTGACACCCTCCAGCCCAGGTGAATTGCTTAACCTTTCCCCACACACTCCCCTGACGCTCCCACGCCTCTGGTCATGTAAGTTCCCCACCTGGAATGCCATCGCCCATTTTTACCGTGTCCAAATTCTGTCTGGAGGGTCCAGCTCAGGTGCAGCCTCTCCCCTGAAGCCTGTTGAGTCTCCTTGGGAGGACGAGATTCCCCTGCCTTGCTCTGATCTCTCAGCGCACAGCTTGTAGCTCTGTCATCTCTCAGGTCACGTCCCACCCTGGGCCCAGGCCACCAGGGTAAAGTGTCTCCCACACGGGACTCTCGGTTGGCTGAGGGCTCGACCAGTTCATCTGGCCAGACCTCTCGGTCCCCACAGTGCCTGTGCTGTGGGCTTGGCACATCGTAGAGCTTCACTAAGTGGCGTAGTTCTCAGTTGAATGAAAAAGTTACTGCCCCTCCCCATGGTAAACTAACAAGAGCTTTGCATCTGATGGGTGCAATTATGTGTCTTTTTTTTTTGAAAAATAGGAACAACCACTATTTATTTATTTGTTTGTTTATTATTTATTTTTAATCTCATCTCATTTGTTCTTTTTCTTTTTAAATGTTTATTGTATTTTTTTAATGTACAACTCAGTGGTTTTTGGTAAATCATGAGGTTGTTACAGCCATCAGTTCTTTTTAATTCTAGAACGTATACATCACCCCCAAAAGAAACTTCATACCCATTAGCAGACACTCCCCATTCTCCGCTCCCCCAGCCCCTGGTAACCGCTCATCTTTTTGTCTCTGTGGATTTGCCTATTCTGGGCGTTTTCCTATGAATGGAATTCTCGGCTATGTGATGTGATGTTTCCAAGGTCATCCAGTGGAAGCCTGGATCGGTCCTTCATTCCTTCTCATGGCCGGATAATAGTCTCCTGTCGGGAGATAGCACATTTTGTTTCTCCGCTCACGGTTCATGGCCAGTTGGTTGTCGCCACTTTCTGGTTATGAGTGATGTTGTAAAATCTGTCCCTGTTATCTCTGCATTCAGGTGAACACGTGAAAGGAGTTGTTGCCGAGAGGAGAATGGAGCTTCTGCTCCGAGGGAGCCCGCCGTGTGCCCGGCCCTGTGCTGGGTAGCAGATGTCAGCCACCTCTGTCATTCTTCACAAGGCTCCAGGAAATTGGGCTTCTTCACCCGGTTTTACAGAGAGAGCCAGTGCCTCAGGATAAACCACTGGTGGGTGGGACCCGGGCCCATGTCTCTGTGACTTCAAACCTGTGTTCATTCTTTCCATTGTCCAGCTGTGGCTGCTCCTGTGAAGGGAGTTGATCCACTTAGAGATACGTACCCCTTCTTCCCAGAGAGCTCATGTCTTAACAGGCCAAACAACGCGGCGCCACGGGCACAAACAACGCAGGGGTGGAGGGGTACTCCGCCTGCCCTCTCTTCTTCCCGGGCCACCCCAGCCAGGGTCCTGGACCACCTGAAAACCCAACATGGAGCGGCAGGTGCCTCAGGGGAGGCCAGGCTTCCATGAGGATTGACGTGGGGCAGAAGAAACTGAGTGTCTGTCCCAGGGCGGGACTGGGTTTAGTTTCCTAGACTGCTCAAGCAAATACCATGAAATGGTTCGGGTTCAACAATGGGAATTTATTAGCTCATGGTCTGAGGCTGGGTAGCAGGTCCAGAGTATGGAGTCATCAAAGCAATGCTTTTCCCCAAAGACTGTGGCATGCTGGGGGCTATTGGTGATCCTTGGTCCTTGGCTTGTCACATGACAAGGAATATGGCGGCATCTCCTGGTCTCTCCCTTCTCTTCCAAGGTCCATTGATTTCCGCTTCTGGTTGCTCCCTCTGTGGCTTTCTCTTTCATCTGACTTCATTCCACTTATAAAGGACTCCAGTAATAGGATTAAGACCCATCCTGATTGAGGTGGGCCACTCAGTTAGATGAAGTAGATGAGAAAACTACGGCTCCGAGGAAGTGACTTGCCCAAGGTCACACAGCAAATTAATAATCGAGCTGGGACCAGACCAGGCAGCCTCCCAGCCATATGGGCACCAGCGAGTTGGCAAAGCCTTGGGTGTGGCCAGAGGGAGTCAGGGGTAATGATGAAAAGGCTGGGGTCTGGCCTTTTCTGAAGTAGCCTCATCAAAAGGTCTTACTTACAATGGGTTCACACCCACAAGAATGAATTAGATATAAAAACATGCTTTCCTGAGGTACATACAGCTCCACTTCACTGCACTAGGCCAGCCAGGAGCTGCTAACTGTGACCCCGCTCTGGCCTCTCCTGCTGGGCACTCTGGGAAGAGAGGGTGCACCACATATAGCCTACAGTGACAGTAAGTTCATTTGCTGTGACCTTCTGCACACAGATAGCCAATGAAGACACTTGTGCTGGGGTGGTGTTCTCTTTCCTTGGCAAGTGGTGGAATTTGTTAAGTGTCTGAAGGGGCTCACCCTTCTCTTCTTTTATGTGAAGACAGGGCCAGGGTCACTGGGTAGCATACTCTAGTGAGGCCTTTGGAGTCAGGAGGAGATGGGTGATGTGGGGGCTGGCAAAACCGACACCTGCATATGCCAGGGACATCGAGGGCCATGCAGAGTGACACAGGCAGAGGCCGCACAGCAGCCAGATCTCCCACCGGGTGGCGAGGGCAGCACACCCCTTCCAGAACCGTGAGGAGGCCTCCAGACCCGGAGCCAAGCTTCTTGGCCCTGGCAAAGCTGAGGATCACAGCTCCCAGAGGACTCAGCTGAGGTTGTGAAGGGACAGCGATCCACTGCCCCCAGGGAGTGGGCCACAGCGGTGTGCGAAACCTCAGACTGACTGACGGATACACGGGGACCCCGTCGGGTGGGGGCTCAGAGTGGCTGGCATCGCTATGACGTTACTGTGTAACAGCGAATGTGTGAAGTGCTCCAGCTCACTTATTTCCTACAAACAGCCCTGTTGGTATTAATATGAATTTTAGTTTGCAAATGAGAAAAAAACGAGGCTCTGTGAATAACCGTTTTAAGGCCACACCTCCAGACCCCGGCTGTGGGGTGCCAGACTCCAGCCTTTTCATCATTACCCCTGACTCCCTCTGGCCACACCCAAGGCTTTGCCAACTTGCTGGTGCCCATATGGCTGGGAGGCTGCCTGGCTCTGGTCCCAACTCGATTATTAATTTGCTGTGTGACCTTGGGCAAGTCACTTCTCTCGGAGCCATAGTTTCCTCATCTATAAAAGGAGGGGATGGCCTGGATTGATGGTCTTCAGAGTGGGTTTGTGGGTTCCAGTGGTGGTGGGAGGGGAGGGGGCAGTGGCTCCCTCCAGAGCAGTGCCCTTCTTGTGTGTTCTCTTTATCCAGTTTCTGAGTGAGACTGAATAAAGCCTTCTGCTGGTTGTCAATAAACAAATAAGTAAACTGTTTTTTAAAAAAACCTTCCAGATTAATACTCGGGAGCCTCAGGGCCCTGACCACCTTTGGAGAAGCAGCCCTGAGTGCTCCGCCAGCTTGCGCCTCTGGGTGGGGCTGGCCTTGGGCAGCGGGTTGGGAGCGGGGATCCCCAGAGGTGCCTGCCGGGAGTGCACTGGGATAGAACACACCCCAGGGCGGTGGACTCACCAGTGGGCACAGCGGGCCGGCGTGGTGTTTCCCCAGCACCAGCTGTGACTTTCACCTGTGATGAGGCGCAGCATAGGCTGGTGGCCAGCAGTGAGGTTACGTGGGTCTTCTACTCACTGCCTGGTGCGTTGGGCAAGGTGCTCATCTCTCTGAGCCTCGGTTTCCTTCTCTGTACAATGGGGACTATAGCACCTCTCCATGGGGGTTCCTGATTTAATACATACAAAGTGCTTGGCCCAGCACCCAGCAAGCTCTAAGTGCTGTGAACAATTGTGATTGTCCCTTAAGCATGATGGCCATGGCTCTCTAACTTCAGCTTCCACATCTGTTAAATGGGGATGACGGTGACAATAACCCATTTGCATCACGGTAGGGATCAAAGAGCAAGCAGTCATTAAATAATGGTCGCTCTTCCTATGGACTTGTCTTTTTCTTAAAGGGGATGCACATTTTCTCCTTCATTTAGCCTTGTCCTCCCTCGAGGTGGCTGCCCTTGAGGCAGCGGGGACAGCCAAGGGGGCAGCACTGGCACGGCTGCCCGGGGTTGGCGAGCCGAGTCACTGCAGGAGGGCTGTGGAAATCCTGGTGTCTAGGCGTCCACCCCGCCAGCTCACGCTGGGAAGGGATGCCGGTCCCTGGAAAGGCTGCGCTGGAACAGACACACGGCTTGTCATGGAGGCCGGCTGGGAAAGCCCTCCCTGCCTGCAGATGGTGGAGTTGGCTTCTGGGTATTTCTTCCCTCTCCCTGCCCTCCCAGGGCCCAGCTGGCATTTTCCCCCCAGTCTCGCCTGCATCTGATTGTCTGCGTGTCCCGTGAAAGAGGGATTGAGCTGGGCGGTTAGGGACCCGGGTGCAGCTCCCGGCCCCCGACTGGCTCCTTGCTTCCACTCTGTCCTCAGTGTCCCATCTATAAATGGGGGCGTTGGTCTGGATGACCTTGGGAATTCTCCGTCCCCACCTCTAGCTTGAGGGTGAGCATAGGGCAGTGGTTAAGTGGAGTGGAGCTGTGTACTCCTGGGTTCTAATTCTCACTCAGCCACTTCTTAGCCGTGGGCCACGGTGCTTCCCCTGTCTGGGTGTCAGCTTCCTCGTCTGTAAAGTGGGGTGGGGTGGGTTTATGACGGAGCCTCTCTCGTAAGGCTTTCACGAGGCTGCTGAGCTCCTCTCGCTGAGGGCTTAGGATGGTGCCTGGCGTTTAAGGGCTCCGTGAGTGAACCTGGTTGCTTGCTGGGCTGCTCCTTAAAGATGCTCTGAGCTTCCTGCTTGAAGAGTTAGTCCCACTGTCCCAGGCCTGGTTGCTACTGAGTCAGGCGCCTCCCCAAGCAGGTTCCTGGGGTCAGCTCTGGCCCACACCGTCCGTATGCCTTCCTTCACTCATTCAGCACTCCTTGGTGAGTGCCTGCCACATGCCAGGCTCTGATTTGGGCTCGGGGATACATTAGTGAACAAAACAGGCAAAATGCCCTGTCCTTATAGAGCTGACAGTCTAGCGGGGGGATGGCAGACACCAGAGACAAGAAGACATGAGTATGTAAAAGTGAGACAAGAGCTGGAGAGAAACCCAGAGGGTCGGGGGAAGTGATGGGGGGCCTAGGTGGGGTTGGGGTGCTATTTTAAACAGGGTGCTCAAGGTAGGCCTCACAAAGGAGGTGACCTTTGACCCCATCGACGTGCGGGAATAGACCTGTGGAGCTCATGCTTGTCCTCCACCCCACCCCACACATCCCATCACCGGGTCTTGTTAAGTCACCCTTCAGTGGCTCTCACAGGTGTGTCCTCCCTGCTCCACGCCCACCATGTATCTCGTCAGGAATCATGCAGTGGCTTCCTAGCAGCTCTTCCTGCCCAGAGGCTCCGGGGTGCAAGCATCCATCCATCGCACAGCTGCCCGCAAGCTTCCCCAAACACAGCTCAAACCATGTCCACCTCCATGTCATAAAAGCATCCATGGCTTCCTGCCTGGGGGTGGCAGGTTATGGAGGAGGAGGGTATCAGAACTATCTGAAAATCTTTTCAAATATTGGTTCCCACCCAAGACCTACAGAATCTCTAGGTGTTGCTTTCAAAAGAACTGTAGGCGATTTTCTGACCCCGTCACCCCTTTCCCTGATTGAGACTTGCTGGCCTATAAAGTCTAAACTCCTACTATACCACCCTCCTCCAAATTGGGATCTCACCCCATTATTCCCATGGAACTTGAGCTCTGGAGTCCTGCTTCCACCCCTACCCCTTGACTGCTAGACCTTGTGCAAGTCACTTAACCTTTCCATTCCTATTTCTTCATCTTTTAAATGACATTGCCCATACCCTAGGACTGTGGATTAAGGAGTAATACATGTAGAGCACTGAGAACAGGGCCTGCTCCTGTGTAACGTTGGGCAAGTCATTCTTTGACCCTCGATTTGCTCATCTGTAAAATAAGCATAAAATAAGCATAAAATAGTACATCTCTCGCAGGAGGTTTGAAGGCATAAATGTGATAATGCATGTAAAATGCCTGTCATGGTGCTTGGAACATAATGGGTTCCCTTTCTCATTTCCTGTATTGGTTAATTACTGCTGCGTAACAAATCATCCCCAAACTCAGTGGCTTAAAACAACCATTATATTTGCTCACATATCTTTGGGTCAGGTGGGGGCAGCTGAACTATTCTAGGCTCAACTGGGCAGCTGCATTCATGCTCCACATGTAGCAGGGCTTGGTTCCCAGCTGAAGTTTGGGCTGAGGTCTGCTCCACGGGTGTTCATTTTTGAGAAAGCTACCCTGGGGACCCACTTCTCATCGGGATGGCAGAGGTGCAAGGGGTGGGGGTGGGGGCCCTCCAAGGCCTCTTAAGGTTTAAGCTGGGACAGACACTGTCATCTCCACTTCATTCTATTGATAAAAGCAATTGTGTGGTTGAACCTAAAGTCAAGAGATAGAGAAATAGAGTCCACCCCTTTGGTGGAAGGAACTGCAAAGTCACATGGCAAGGGGTGTGAGTAAAGGCAGGACTGAAGAATTGGGGCCATTAATGGGATCTCCTGGGCTTCCTGGGGCCTGACTTGGGGAGGGGGGTCCCTGCCCCTTACACACTTAATTGCTGCTCCAATAGATTGTTCCCTTTCTGAGTCCACGTCCCCTAGGGACTTTGCATGGGTTTTTCCTCCCAGGAATATTGTGCATGGATGGAGGATGGGGTGCAGGAAGGCTGGACTGCAAAACCCTGGAATGCCTCCCCTCACTACCCTCTCTGTCAAACTTGTTCTTGTGACAAAATAAATAAAACTGTCAGCAGGAAAAATAAGGGGCAAGCCAACCAAATATGATAGACTGTGTCCTGCTGTGTATTGTACTCTCCACAATAAAACCCCAAGCGAATGCTAAAACTGTGTGCAGCTTTGTGAGGAGACAAGCATGCACACTCTGCGTGGCCGAGATTTTCTGAGAAAAATAATTTAACTGCAGTGCACATAAAGGAGAGAATTGCAAAGCGTGGTAATTTGGAAATTGTGCATCAGGTGCTTTTTACAAAAAATTGCTATTGTTGGTTATTTTCCCTTTTATTAAAATCCAGAGCCCCGTGGACTGCTGCCCCATCCTTATTCATTCAAGACAAGTTTTGACATTTCTAATTTGCAAATTTTAAGACTGTCAAGAATTAGTTTAAACACTCAGCATGGTTGGGGAGCTTTTTGAGGGTTAGTGACAAGGGCTGGCTCATTTCTGGGAAGACAGTGGGGGTGGGGGCAGGGGAGGAGAGCTAGGCTGGGTTTAGACAGACTTGGAAATAGCTCACGTTTACTGAGCATCTAACATCAGACACTGGGCTGAATGTTTTACAC
>JAQZBX010042668.1:0-21935 GCA_029593785.1 Cabassous unicinctus
AACTAAGATAAGTACAATATTTCGACAGCAACTTTATAATCCTCTTATTACCTACATAATAATAAGGCTGTGGGATGATAGACGCTAATAGAATTAAACCACTAGAAGGGTAGAAAAACTTGACAATATTAGTGTTTTCTGTTTTGTTGCCATGCTGATTCTGGTTGGGCCAGTGTGGACAAATTGATAAAATTAGTGCAAAATTTTTATTAAGGTGTTAAAAGAAGCTTTAAGTTTTAAATCATTAGCTTACTCCTGAACTTTGAGCCTAAGTGTACTCATAAAGAGTAATAATCCAAAATATACATGTTAAACATCTGTATAAACTGCTAAATTAAAGCTTAGCTGTATTTATGCTCTTTAAGTTGTCCTAGCTGGTTGCTGATTACAAACAAAAGCATTTCAAAGAACAAGCTTATATATTACAGGTAACACAGATTCCAGAAAAAACCTTAAAAACAGTAAAATCAAAGATGTGAAATGATGGATAGCTTGAACACAGCCATACCAAAAAAGTGAAAATTATGGGTCAAATTAGTAAGCTTTATGTTTATGTTGGTGTGTCATAATTCTTTTTGTATTTGTCTGTTTGTTCAGTGTCAGTTTATATTTTGATACCTCTGGATGGTAGTATTACATTGATAAATGAAAATTCTTACAAGAGCTCTACTAAAATTTGGTAAATTTGTTTAAGAAAATGTGTTCTGTGAAGGTAAATTTTGTCTTGAGATAAAATGACTATAGTCTTTGTGGTCAAGGATAGTTATGGGGAGTTTGAGGAAGCACTGTTTAAATGGAAATATTTAAATGGCTAATTCCAAGAAGTCATTATTAAACAGAAAACCAAATTAATAATAATAATAAAAGTAACTTCATAACAGGAAAACCTGTCAGCAGCCAGCCTCCCCTGCCAACTTGCTTCTAAAGGACTGTTTCTAGTGTTACATGCTACTAAGTATTTAAAATGAAGAAAAGTTTTATTTGCATACAACCAATTTAAATTATCATTTTAACAGGTTTGTTTATTGTTGATGTTAATTGTATGTTGTCAGAAGTTTGCTTGGAAACAGTTTCCAAATTCATTGTAGTGACTTAAGTATGGAAGGTATATAGAATGTGTTTTTATTATTAAGGAAAAATACAATAATTTTGTCCTAAAATAAAATAACTGGTAATTAAAAAAGAGTAAAATGTGGGACAAAAACTGAAGGAATACGAAAAGTGCAGAAGATGTACAGAAAAGGAATTCTTGTGGTCAAAGTTAAGTAAAATTTGATGAATCTATCTATAAAGTTTTAAAAGCCTTGGCATCAGATAGTATACTGATGCAAAGTTGAAATTTTGTTCTTTTTCAAAGTTTCTCAAGTCATCAATCTGTTTTAGTAAAAGTTTACAAAAAAAGTAACTAATCAGTTTGCAATAAAGCTTCTTGTACTTTAGCCTTATTGTTTCTGTGGAGAAACAATTCTTATCACTTTTGAAAGAACATATTGTCCAAACCTGCTCTCTCAAAGTTAAATTCAGTGGAACTTATGCTCTCCCTATACAAAGGGACCCAAGCATCCCCTATGCAGAAAGATTCATTTGCCTATATAACCTCACTGGTTAGAAATCTTATACTCATAGAAAATAAAAGTTTTTTCATTGGATGTGTGCTAATTTAAAGTTTTATTATGGCCTGTTGTTATATTATCTACTGTAGCTGTGAATAATATATAATATACTTAAATGCTAATCAAAACTTCAGTAAAATACATTGCATACTTAAGTAATTTAATAATTTGTATATTACACATAGAGGTATTTTATTAAGTATACATATAAATCTCTTATTTTAAATTTGAACAGTTCTGAAACTAAATATCTTAAGAAAAAGTTTGGTAAGTATTATTCCAGCCTAAAAGTAAAGCATCATACAAAAAACTTCATTAATCAACAAACCAATGCCTTACTAGTTAACACTTTTCATATTTCAAGAAGCATATTGAAAATTAAAATAGTAAGCACATCCAAGGATGTTTTATAACAAATTAAAAAAGATAGCATGCATTTCAATGGGTGTTGTATTCCTCCCTGGGGGAGCTGGCCACTCTCCCAGGGACTGATGCATAAACCTTAAAATGTACTGCCCAGGGAGTGTTGTGTTCCTTCCTAAGGAGGCTGGCCCCTTCCTCAGGAATTAGCAAAATACTCACAAGTTGGCATCTATAGTATCAAATTTGTTAATCCTAATCACAGTCAACCAAAACTCTAGTAACAGTTGCTACTGCAACACTTTCCAGCTAAAAGTTAAATATTGTTAAGTATATATATAAAACTGCTCTATTTATCTGTCATTCTGTAACATTGATCAACATTGACTTACTCTTTTAATTAGTTATGTTATTTATGTTTCTCACCCTAATCATCAGTATAAGCTTATTAAACTAAATATATATACTAATATTTATTTTATATCTATCCAAGACTCTAGCCAACAATTAGCCAAATATATTAGTGTATCCCCTAGTTTGGCAAGCATGTGAATGTATATATATACCTATCATAAAAAATAGAAATCCTAAAATTAATGTTACAAAAACAAATAGGGGAAAATGGTGAGATGCGAGAACAATTATATCAAGCATTATTTACAATAAAATTTTTAAGCCAAAGGTCAGAATCATATACATCAGCAGCAGACCATTTCTGGCAAAAATCAGGCAAATATACAGAAACAAATATTAGACTACTAGTTTATTGAAAGCATAAAGATTATAATCAATGGGAGAAGACAAATGTTAAGTTAGGATGTGGGGTCGAGGTTTTGCTCTTATCATTATAGATAAAGGAGACCAGCTTTGGGTCCTGTCCATATGTCTGAAACCTAGACATGAACAAGCTGAAGAAGCTGATACAAGAAGCAGAAAAGATGGTAACTTCTAAAAGGCAAAATGTCATTCTAATACTGTTATTCTTTGCTATGCTTACCTTAACAACCACAGCAGTAAGTAGTGCACCTTCACATAATTATACATATTGAGCTTATATTACTAACTCATCTCTTTTAAAATTGTTGACTTGGGGGAACAAATCCTACCCTGTTTATATTAATCAGTCTTTTCATTTTCCTGGGCCTGTTGATTCTTGCCTTCCTCTAAAACCTGAGGAGGAAGGGAAATTTATTGAAAATTTAATTTTGCCTTTTCTTGAATGACCTATCTGCATAGGATACATCGATTCATGTATACAGCCTCAAAATCATAGTACAAAGTGATAAATGGCATACATGCCATGTTTCATATGAGGTTGTGCTCTTTAATAATTCCTATAAAATTGTAAAGAATCAGACCCTTATAGGTTACCAAAACCTAATGTAAACACATCCATAAATTGAAAAATTAGTAATTCAACAGCAACAACTAATGAAAGCTATCATTAATTTCGGAATTTGGGGGATGTCATAAGTATAAATATGTCACTAAATTGGACTCATCAGGGAAGATTTATCCCACAACTATGGGACACTAAACTTAACAAAACTAAAAGTTATTTGTGGAAATTATTTTTGGGGAACTAGCCCAAGTTTTGAATGGCAAGGCAGTAAAACTAATATAACCTGTTTAGAAAGAAAATCCACTTAATTTCTTAAAGTATGTGTATGGGATCCCATTGTTTTTATAGTTGGAACGGTGAGCATTAATCAAACATGGTTTTTCTGCAGCAATTGCTCTCTTTATACTTGTGTATCAAAGTCTGTTTTACAGGAGAATTCTACTGTAGTTCTAATAGGATTATGGCATCGTGAAATATGGCTTCCGGTTCACCTGAATCACTGCTGGCAGTCTTCCCCTGAGAGCCAAATCCTTTGGCATTTTCTGAATCATTATTTGAAAAGCACCAAACGTTTACTTGGACTAATTATAGCTGCTGTATTAGGGCTTATAGGTATTATTACAGCTGCTGCTGTGGCAGGAACTGCCCTACATGAGAATATCCAAACACACCAATATGTTAAAAATTGGCATCATAATGCTAGTGAACTATGACATAGTCAAACATGTATAGATGAGCAAATTAATAATAGACGTAATGACTTAGAGATGGCTGTTACACAAATGGGAGATCAAGTATATAATCTAAATTTAAAACAAGTTTAAAATCTGATTGGAATGAAAATGCTTTTTGTATCACTCCTTTCCCATACAATGATACCCATTATGAGTGGGAAAAAATTAAAAATCATTTAATAGGTCATCACACAAATTTATCTATAGAAATTACAGATTTGCAAAAAAGGATTTTGAGCATGTCTTAGAATCAACTTACTACGCTTCTAGGTATTGAATTTTGGCAATCAATGACAGATCAATTGAACAAAATAAACCCCTTACATTGGTGGAAATCAACCTCTGTACTTGCTAACTTCGGTGTGGTGATCAATGGTACTCTGCTACTCTTAACTGTATTAGGAGGCATTCGCAAAGCCCTGCTATCCCGCATTAATAGGGCTGAAAAGGCTAGCCATGCCAACAACTTGATTCTGTTTAAAACCCTTGACTCTCGAACCCCTGTCCATGGCAGCTTGGCTGGTGGCCAATGACAGGTAAGACCTTCAGAGGAGGGCAACCTAAGACAGGCACAGTCACCCTGGACAAAAAACAAAAAAGGGGGAATTGTTGGAGAAGATGCTGAGAGTCAGAGCATAAAGGGTTAAGCATTCAAAAAGCATGCTTGCTGGCAAAGAAACATTAGTAAACGTCTCCAAGGACTCTGCATATTGCAGACGTCAGAAGGAGGTAGCAGAGTGGAATGAACCCACCACTAAGTAGTTATTGCATAAATTCCTAAGAAAAACTATCTAGAAACACAGGAATCGGCAGCTCTCCTACATGCCAAGCAGAGGAACTAGTGAAGGATGCCCTACTTTTGTTATCAGCTTTGTAGTATAAAAAGCAGCTTCAGCCTAAATAAACTTGCCTGCATTCCTCATGGAGTGAGGTCCACTGATCCCAATCTTTCTTTGGATCATTCCCGGCATCGTCAAACTCCACGTTGAATTACAACATTAACATCTCATATAACCATGATATATTTGTCAAAAATGAGAAATCAGCATCATTACACCATTACAATACTATGCAGTATACTACAGAATTATTCAGTTTTCACCAATATTTTCCAAAAATGTCCTTTTGTAGTTTGAGCATCCAATCCAGAATGTGATGTTGCATTTATTTACTTTATTTAATTTTTAAAGAAATGTAGATTACATAAATGTTATATCCAAAATATAGGGGCTTCCCGTATACCCCACCCCCACCCCCACACTTACCCCATTAACAACATTTTTCATTAAGTGTGATGCATTTGTTACAATTGATGAATACCTACTGAAGCATTGCTACTCACTATGGACTAGAGATTCCATTATTGTTTACACTTTGCCCCTCACAATTTTATACGTTTGTAAAAAATATTTTAAAAGATGCTTAGATTACATAAATTTTACACAAAAATTACCGGGTGTTACCCACCTCCCACACCTCCTACAACCTCCCACATAAACATCTTTCATTAGCGTGGCACATCACCTACAATGAATATACACATACTGATGCTTTGCCACTAAGTATGGACCATAGTTCACATTGTAGACCACACTCTCTCCTACACAGTTCTGCATGTTATGTGCTGATATAAAATGGCCTATATGTGTCACTGTAATGCCATTCAGAATAATTCCCAAGTCCCGAAAAATACCCTGTATTGCAACTGCTTTTCCCTCTCCTTGCCCTAAAAGCATCCAGTGGCCACTGGCTCCACATCTATGTTTTAATTTCTTCCACTGCTTGAATCACAATATGTCTACAACAGAATACCAGTAAGTCCACTCTAGTCCATAGCTCTTCCCCCAATCCTGAGGAGTCTGGGGTGATGGTGTCCACTCCACCTCCAAGTGAGGGGGGGGTTTATATCCCATGGATAAGAAAGACGGGATTATCCTGCCTGCAGCTGCAGACTCTCTCCATTCCCTTGGATGGCCGTTGTCCATCATCTTCTCATCAGGTGACTTGGGTGAGTCCATTGAGCTGTGGAGTAGGAGTTACTGCTCCTCCTAGATTCCAGGCACAGCTGGCACATGCGCTGTTCAGAAAGATTCCTTCTATTCCTACCTTTTGCAGTGTTTTTATCAGGAAAGGGTGCTGTATTTTATTAAATGCATTTTCTGCATCTATAGAGATGATCATGTATTTTTTTAAATGATCATTTTATGTGCCGTATTACTTTGATTGATTTTCTTATGTTCAACCATCATTGCATACCCGGGATGAAACCCACTTGTTCTTGGTGTAGAATTCCTTTGATGTGTTATTGAATGTGATAAGCAAGTATTTTCTTGAGCATTTTATTATCTATGTTCATTAGAGAGATTGGTCTGTAATTTTCCTTTCTGTGGCATCTTTCTTTGGCTTTGGTATTAGGGTAATGTTGGCATCATAGGATGAGATAAGCAATGTTCCTTCTACTTCAATTTTTTTGGAAGAGTTTAAGCAGGATTGCTGTTAGTTCTTTCGGTAATGTTTGGTAGAATTCACTTGTGAAGCCCTCTGGTCCTGGGCTCTTATTTGGGAGGTTTTTGATGACTGAGTCTATCTCTTTATTTGTAATTGGTCTGTTGAGTTAATCAATTTTTTCTTTCATCAAGGTAGGGTGCTTTTGAGTTTCTAGGAATTTGTCTATTTCCTCTAAATTATCTTTCTTGTTGTAATATAATTTTAAAAAAATATCCTATTGTGATACCCTTTACTTCCGTGGGTCAGTGGTGATATCCCCTTCCTCATTTCTTATTTTGTCTATTTACATCTGATTTCTCTATTTCTTTGTTATTCTGGATAAGGGTTTGTCAATTTTATTGATCTTCTCAAAGAACCAGCTTTTGATTTTGTTTATATTTTGTAGTGCTTTTTTATTTTCTATTTCTTTTACTTGTGCTCTAATCTTTCATATTTCCTTCTTTCTACTTCCTTTAAGGTTAGTTGTTGTTTTTCCAATTCATCCAGGTGTACAGTTAGGTCTTGATTTTAGCTCTTTCTTCCTTTTGATACATGCATGTATGGCTCTGAATTTTCCTCTCAGTACAGCTTTTGCTGCATCCCATATGTTTTAATTTGTTGTGTTGTCATTTTCATTCATATTAAGGTAGTTATTGATTTATTTTGAGATTTCCTCCTTGACCCACTGTTTGTCTAAAAGTGTGTTGTTTAACTTCCATATCTTTGTGCCTAATATGGTTCTTTGGCCCTTACTGATTTCCAATTTCTTTCCATTGTGGTCATATAAATTACTTTGTAAAATCACAATCTTTCTGAATTCATTGAGATTTTTCTGTAGCCTAGCATGTAACCTATCTTGGGGTATGATCCATGTGCACCCAAGAAGAAGGTATATTCTGCTGTATTTGAGTTTGGTGTTCTGTATATGTCTATTAGATGCAGATTATCTAATGTATTAATCAAGGTATTCGTGTTTATTATTGTTTCTTTGTCTAGATGTTCTAATGTTGATAATTTTGTATTAAAGTCCTCCACTATAATTGAAAAGCCATTTAATTATCCACTTAGTTTTTCCCGTGTTTGCCTCATGTATTTTGAGGCACCCCTGTTAGATGCATGAATGTTTATGATTGTTGTTTCTTTTTGAAAGATTTCCCCTTTTACTCATATATATTGTCTCTCTTTGTCTCTTATAATAGTTTTCTATTTAAATTCTATTTCATCCAATATTATTATAGCTACTCCTGCTCTTTTTTGATTATGGTTTGCTTGTAAGACTGTTTTTTGTCCATTCCTTTCAGCCTCCTTGAATCCCTTGGACTAAGGTGGTTTTCTGGTATACAACATGTAGGTGGATTCTATTTTGTTTTCCATTCTGTCGATCTGTGTCTCTCGATTGGTGAGTTTAATCCATTAACATTCAGAATTATTGCTCTCAAGGAATTACTTACATTAGCCATATTTTCTTTGTGCTCATGTATGTCATGTTTTGTTTTCATTTTTATTTTTGTCTTTTTATTTGTTGCTACACTCTCCTCCAACTCTCTCTTTCTCCTGTTTTTCTCCTTTCAACCTGCAGAACTCCGCTTAGGATTTCTTGAAGGGCATGTTTCTTATTGGCATACTCTCTTAATCTCCATTAATCTGTGAGTATTTTGAGCTCTCCATATTTTTTGAATGCCAGGTTTGCTTGATAGAGAATTCATGTCTGGATGTTTTTTTCTTTGAGTACCTTGACTCTGTCATACCACTGCCTTCTTGGCTCCATGGTTTCAGATAAAAAATCAGCACTTATTCTTATTGAACTTCCCTTTTATGTGATGGATCTCTTTTCTCTTGTTGCTTTCAGTGTTTTCTCTTTTTCTTGAGCCTTGGACAGTTTGACAAGTATAAGTCTTGGAGTAGGCCTGTTGGAATTTATACTGTTTGGGGTGCGCTTCAACTCCTGGACTTGTACATACTTCTACTTCAATAGGGCTTGGGTAGTTTTCAGCCATTATTTCCTCCAGAACTCCTTTTGTTCCCTTTCCCTTCTCTTCTCCCTCTGGGATGCCTATAATGTGTATGTTTGTGCTTTTTGTATTGTCATTCAAATCCCTAATTCCCTCCTGGGTTTTTTCTATTTTTTTATCTATCTGATCTACTATCTGTTTGATTTCAAATATACGGTCTTCCACATCACTAATCCTTCTGTTCAAATCTATTCGTGTGCTTCCAGTGTCTTTTTGATTTCTTGTACTGTGCCACTTATCGCCATGATATCTGTTATCTTTTTATATATGTTTACAATTTCTTCAATATGTTCTCCCAGTATTTTAATATCCTTAATCTCTTAATCTCTTTCTTTACTTCATTACATTGGTCCATGGTATTTGTTTGTGTAGCTTTGACTAGTTGTTCAATGATCTGCACTTCTTCCTGGTTTTTACTTTGTTCATTGGACTGGGCCATGTCTTCCTGTTTCTTATTATGGTATGTAATTTTTTGTTTCTTTCTGTTCATCTTTTTATCTTGATTGGTTTATTCAGTTGATTAGCTTCTATCTTTACTCTACGGTTTTATTTAATTGCTGCTTTTGTGTGTGTATTAATTTTTTTCTCTTTGATACTTTGTTCTTCTTATTCTATTTTGTTGCTGTTGTCTGTGTTTCCTTGAGGAATTTATCTCTTCATCCAACTTGCTGCAGATTGATGCCCTGTAGCCTCCTACTCTGTGGGAGCTCACTTGGGCAGGATCTCACCCCCACTCAGCTGTTTTATTATTGAGATCTGCTTATGTTCTTGTTTGGCTTCTTTGTGTCTCTGACCCTCACTCTTCTGGGAGTTGATAAGCAGTGTCCTGGTTTGCTGTTTCCCAAAGCAGGTCCCCATGGCAGCCTCTATCTTTTTTTGTTGTTTTAGCAAGAGCTAAGAATTATATACCTAAACCATTGACCATGTTCCCACAATCCCCTATTTGCAACTTTTTATATCAAAATTTAACAAGAAAGTTACAAATAAAATATATGCATATGAAGAAAGAATAAGTTAACATGATAAGTGACCTGTAAAAAATTGCCAAACATATTGCATGCTACTTAAGGTAATATGGAATATATGGGTAATGCTAATGCATACATAATATAGAATGATAACCTATAGGGTGTCTCAATGAGATTATTGTCACAAACTATTGTGCTGTAAAGTACTTATTAATTACAAAGGAAAAGATAAAGTTTGCAGTACAAAAACCTGGCAGACAACATCTTTATAAGGTGATCAAAGCTAAAAACACCTGTGGAAGGACTAATCAATATCATGTGTTCCTTTTTTGATGTATTTCTTTAAGATTGTTGCCAAAATAATATAACTTGATTCTTATCATGAAGTAATATATTACACCCTCAAAGAAAAAGAGAAGAATAGAACTTACAACAAACAGTAAATAATAAGTACTTTATTATAGCATTCATACAAAGAGGGAGTAAAATGTTGTTCTGCTCTACACCTCAGAATTGAAGAAACAACTACCCTCTTGTCAGAATTGGTGGAATGTAGAGGATGCAGATGTTAAACAAGACAAGCATCAGCCTGGAGAAAAAAGGCACTATAAACAGGAAGGTGGGGAACCTTATTCATTTATATACTGTATATACATATATATATTAATATAGATATTATATAATAGGAGCTCTTAAATTATTCTTAAGAAGTTTCACAGGATACTGATGGCCTAGTTTACAGTCAACTGGCAGAATATATTGAGGAAGAGTTCCTTGCTGAAGAATCTTACTCCATGATAAATATGGTAATGAAGACACTTAAAAATCTTTTCATTCTTTCTCAGTGCATACTCTTTCTGTTGAGAAGCCCAAACAATCTACATTGCACCCCCAGTAGCATTCTCTTAATTATGAACTTACAGTTTAGTGAAAAGACTCTAATTTGAAAGATAATGTTTGTGTTTTTTGGTGTGAATATGTACAGAAAAGAAAAGAGGACACAGATGGATCAAAGGTATCAAAAGAACCAATTAAAATGATTGGTCTGTGGAAGATGGTGGAGTAGGTAGCTCAAAGACTCCATTCTTCCACAAAAACAACTATTAAACAAGCAGGAAATCTCTTCAACAACTTTTTTGATACTCGATAGGCAAGAAGAACACTGTACAGCATCCAATAAAGAACAGGATGAGGAGGCTGATGAATTATGGTCTTTAGTGTAAATTGCGTTCTCCACACAGTGGCTGCTAGCACATAACCACCACGATTTTTTTTGTTGTGAAACTGAATTAGTATTAAATCTACTTTTTTACAAATGAATTTCATTGTTACATATGAATAAAGCGTAAATCCATCCAAAGTTTAAAATCAATGTTATTTGGTGTAATCCCATATTTGTGTATTCATTACTTCAATCATTTTTAGAGCACTTTCATTATTCAATAATAATAATAAATAAGCACATAAACACAGGAGCTCAATGTGGGATCCAGTCCCTGGCTAGCTTGATGGTAGCAGAAATATATATAAAAATCCTCTTCTGTAATAACAGGGGTGAGCATAATCAATCACAGATCACAGACTTTAGATTAGCAAATTTGGATCCCTTGAGACCTGGTTCTGAGGGCAACTATTGTTTCAACCTTCCCTGGTGTGGCAGTGTGACATTATGAATTCCAAATGAGATATATATTATGTTTGTAAACTAGTCTGTTCCTCTGGGCATAATAACCTTTTGATTGTATTAGATTCAGCTGAGATATCTGACTAAATTATGTTAAGATTAGGGCTTTGATTCAACCACATCGTTAGTGTGATGCTCAGCATTGAGTCCCAGTCAACTTGGTGGGCTAATAAAACAAACTCTCACACAAAGATACTCAGAGAAGATACACAGAGTATCCTGTGGCCCCAGGAAGAGAGGAGACTGATAGTTTATAGGTGACCTTGTAAAGAGAAGAGAGGTGCTGAGCCCAGGAAGAAATGAACTCCAGAGCAAAAGAGATGAGCCATCTTCCTGCCTACAGCTGAGATTTAAAGAAGTTGGGACCACAGAACCTTAAAAGGAAAGAGGTATGATGAACACTCACAGATATCACCTGCCATTTGCCTTAAAGTGTGGCAAAAAACCTTGGGTGAGGAAGTACCTCTTATGGTACCTTGAGTTGGACTCTTTAGGGCCTTGTAATGTAAGCTTTTACCCTAAATAAATACCCTTTATAAAAGCCAACAGATTTCTGATACTTTTCATCTGCACCCCTTTTGCTAATTCACCTGGACAAATGTGTCAGAAGTCATTATTTCAATTATCTGTAGACAGGGGCAGATCTGTTAGAGATTTAAAGATGCAGCACTTCCTCAAGTGTGTTGGGTCAGCTGAAAAGCTGAATTTGCTGGGCATGTAAGGAAAGCCCAGTTTTGAGGACCTGTCAGACAAGATTTGGTAACATTTCTGACAACCTCCACAGGGTCCTTAGCAGACATTCTGTGCCCCATTCATAGATCCTTGCCTCTGTTTTGGTTGGGAAAGACTTATTTGCGAAATTCATTTCTGGGGTTACACTCCTACCATAATTTGTCACCCAGGACAAAGAAGGGGATGACAATTAAAGAAGTTCATAAAACAATAGAAGAAGACTATCCTGGAAAAAGGCCTGTCAGCTTAAAACATCCAGGAGAAGGATTTTTATCTCATGTGAAAAAAATGGAACAACAAAACTCCTCTAAACAGTGAAACTCCAAATCAACTAACAACAAAATCACTGGAGAAGACAAAAGCCAAAAAAGAAAGGGAAAACTAACACATTGCCTTCACCTGGGGCAGACCTCACTAAGAGGGCTCAAACTCAATAAAGTGCATTTCATAACCAGAACATTACAAAACAATTCAAAACAGACATTCCAGGGGAAAAATTCCAGAGATAAGAGTTTAAAATATTAAAATATGCAGTGTACAACCAGAGTACAAGGCAAAGAAACAGGGAATGATGGCCCATTCAAAAGAAGGGGAATAAAAATACAGAAAAAATGAAGAGGAAAGAAGAATGTAGACATCCAGAAAAAAGCTTTAAAAATTATATTAAAAATATCATGGAAATGAAAGAAATTACAGAAGGTGCATAAATGCGAAGGTGAGTAGGGATGGGCAGTTGAGTTAGACTATCCATGGAACTGGTGGGAGGGCTGGAGGAAGGAATACGTGATACCTGGGGATTTGTAAGTCTGTGTTTAAGATGATGATGGTGGAAATGTACTTTTGGCAAAATGGCACTGGAGAATTCCTGGTGAGAGTGTTCAAGGTTGAGGGATATACAGAATAGGGTGCTCCTGGGGCATGCTTCTATGGAATATGAAATTGCTCACCTTGTCTTAGGGTATTATCCCCATAGATTGAGACCCACACAATAAACAAAAAAATATTAAACTCCCATTCTGGGGAGTTCTCCTATATTCTCAATTAGAGGGACAAGAATCTTTTGAGAACATAATCATTGCCTAATAAAAGACAAAACACTAATATTTCAAGCCTACAATATTATTTCATGTAAATATGAACCTTATTCTTCAAAGGTTGAGACTCAGTGGTTACCATAGGTTTCTATGACAGAAGGAGAGAAGAATAAAATAGGTGAAACTTAGGGTATTTTAAGGACATTGGAATTGTTCTGCATGACCTTGCAATAATAGATACAGGACATTATAAAGTTTGTCAAAACTTATAAAAGTATGCAGTGCAAAATGTAAACCATAAGCAAACCATTGACCATGTTTAGTAGCAATGCTTCAATATTTGTACATCAGTTGTAACAAATGTAACATACTCATGCAAGATGTTATTATTAGGGGAGAGTTGGAAAAGGGGATGGGGATGGGTATATGGGATTCCCCTATATTTTCTACATTACTTTTCTGTAACCTAAAATTCTTTGAAAATAAAGTGAAAAAAAAAAGATGCTGGGGGAACAAATGGAAGAAATTGTCACTGTACATAGTACATAGCATTGTATGGTGATGAAACAATGAAAAATTGTATTTTCTTTATTATTTCATTACTATTATTACTTATTAATTTTATTTATTTATTTTTTGCTTTGTTTGGGAGGAGGTTTTGGATTGCAGAAGTGTCACAGCAGTAGCAGGGGGCAGCATTGATGGGGGTGTCAGTGGCGGGGATATGTGTGGGGAGGTTTGCACATGGGGCATGCCTCTATGGAATATGAATTTGTTCTACTCGTCATGGGGTGTTGTCTCACGGGTGGAGACCCACAGAATAACCATAAGAATATTGAATTCCCATCCTGGGGACTAATGCTACATTCTTTAACAAAGTGGCAATAATCCCTAGATTATATGGGCAGAGCCTAGCAAAGAAGGAAAGACCAATATGCCAGACCCTTGGTATTGATGCTTGTACTTATGAATCTTGTTCTTGTGAAATTAAATCCTAGTCTAGAATTATATATTACCTAAGAGTTACTTCCTAAAAGTCTCCTTGTTGCTCAAATGTGGCCTCTCTCTAAAACAAACTCAGTATATAAATTCGCTATCTCTGGTTTTTCACATGGGGATGAGCCTCCTAGGAATTGAGGGATTATTACCAAATGCCAACTAACAATGCATTTGGGAAAAGAACTAGGCCAAATGGGGAAAATATTAAATACAAATGAGTTTTTATGGCTAAGAGGTATCAAAGTGAGTTAGGAGGTCATTCCAGAGATTATGCATATATACATCTCAAGGACATCTCACTGAATGTCACAGTAAGCAGGGCTTCAAGCAGGATTCTCCTGGAGGGCTCTAGAGAAAGCTAGACATTATAGGCAGGCCAGACTATCTCAAGAATTAGGCACCCTATCAATGGGCCTTAGCTTAGAAATATGCTCCACAATATAACAGTGTTAGCCTCATTGATAATTTCCCTACACATGGCTGTTATGCTCCTTGTATTTGAACATATTAGCACTATAACCAGGCAATAGTTGTCCCAGAGACTTAAATCTTACAGTTGGTCATATACTGGTTGAGTCCTGAGTCTCAGGAAATTTGCAGCCACTATTTACTCTCCAGTTATCAGACTCACCCAGGACAACTAAGAAAAAGATGATGATGGAAAACACCCATTGCAAAAAATCAGAAATCTACACCTGCAAACAAGACAGTTCCATCCATCTGCCCTTTGGGAT
This sequence comes from Cabassous unicinctus, assembly GCA_029593785.1. Taxonomy (NCBI): domain Eukaryota; kingdom Metazoa; phylum Chordata; class Mammalia; order Cingulata; family Chlamyphoridae; genus Cabassous; species Cabassous unicinctus. The sequence continues at coordinate 14,700 of JAQZBX010042668.1, forward strand.
CTAAGCACCCTCTCAATCAGAAACATAGTGGACATCAATATCCCCAAACCCTCAATACTGAGGAATGAACAAAAATAAAGGGGGAATGCAACTATGGACTAAAGTAGACTTATTTTTCTAGCAATGGAAGTACTTGTAATATTGATATAAAAGTAGCAATCACCAGAGTTTCTGAGGGGAGGAAGAGAGAATAATATTTAGAACATGGAGCATTTCTGGGATATTGGAATTGCTCTGTATGATATTGCTATGAATGATGCAGGTCATTATACATTTTTTCAAACCCTATAAAATGGTGCAGTGAAAGTGTAAAGCATAATGTAAACTATTGACCATAGTTAGTAGTAATACTCAACATGTGTAAATCAATTGTAGCCAATGTACCACAATAATGAACGACTTTGTTAAAGGAGAAAAGTTTGGGGGGGGTGGGAGTGGGATATATGGGAATCCACCTATATTTATAATGCAACTTTTAATTAATCTAAAGTCTTTTAAAAATAAAATTAATTTTAAAATAATGAATAAAGACTTCAAATCAGAGACCTAACCTCCAAGACCAACAATTTTTAAAAAAAATAAGAATTGATATGAATGAAATAGTAAAAGAAACAATAGATTCAACAAAACCAAAAGTTTTTTCTTTGAAAAAAAATAAATTAATTAACACACATTTATCTAAAGTGATAAGGTAAAAAAGAGAGAGAATAGAAATAAAGAAAATCAGAAATGAATAGGGAGACATTACTACTGACACAGCTGAAATAAAATGTATTATAAGAAGATACTATAACAACTCTATGCCAATAAATTAAATAACCAAGATAAAATGGGCAAATTCTTAAAAACACATAAACTACCCTACATTGACTCAAGAATAAAATAGGTCATGTCAACTAATGAATTAGTAGTCAAAAGACTGAATCAGGGATAACATCTGGGGAAGATGGCAGAGTAGGGAGCTACAAGAGTCACTCCTCCTCCAAAAACACCTAGTGAACATAAAGAAACTGTCTGAAACTACTGTTATGGGCCTCCATAAGGCAGGTGAGCATTGTATCGCTTCCAAGGAAGAGGGAGACAAAAAGACTGACAAACAACTGTGGAAAAAAAAAAAACACAAAAAATTGTGAGTAACTTTCTCTGTGGCATGAGCTGTCACCCACCCTCAAGGTGTGCTGCCTTGTGTCAAGTTATTGCTAGGCTACTGCAGAGGGAGAATGATATGGAAGTTGACTCCCTAAGAACATGGGGAGACACTGATGAGTCTTTTTTTCTTTTTTGTTCCTGGCTCTAAATTGCCAATGCAAGGACAATTGCAGGAATAGCTTAAATTTCATCCAACAGTGGTGGAGCTGGTGGAGATTTAAACACAGACATCCTCCTTAGGGCTGCAAAGAACAGAGAAATCTTCTGAGCAGGTTAGGAAAGTACAGATTTGTGAAGCTGGCAATATGTCTTGGCATATTTTCAGACCCTATCACTAGGACCCTTTGGTAATAATCTGCACTTTCTTAAAGAATTTCTGGCCTTGATTTGGCTGGGAAAAACTGACTTGGGAAAATCCATTCAAGTTGACTTTCCTCCTGGAATCTTCCCTCCAGGCAAAAGCAACTAGAGGCAACAAAAGGAGAGTAAAATAATTATGAAGGCAAAACAAAAAACAAACAGAACAGGTTAAAATTCACAGAGAAGGAACAAAGGAAAAGAAGCTTTCTCTAGGCAGTGAAACAATTGCACTAAAAGTGCAATATTAAAACTTGTATTGCATATCCAAGGTAAGAATCAGATGAAGAAGAACTGAGAAAATCTGTTTAGTTCAACAGTGACTATTCTAAAGATCTAGCACAAGTTGTACCAAGGGTCAAAGAAGAATTAAAACACAAAGCCATTAAACATTATATTCCAAGGCAAAAGGAAGAAACTGGCATTCAAAGTTATATCATCAAAGTAATCAGATGCTTAGAAATCACCAAAAAATGATAAAAAGTCATACTATGAAAACTTAAGATATCACTCTCTTAAGAGAAAAAATTAAAATTGAAGAGAGATGTAGAATTTGGAAGAACTAATCAAAGAATTACCAAAAATGTTCAAACACATCTAAATCAATTCACTGAGATGAAGAATATATACATAAACACATAAAGGATAGGAAGAAGACATGAGGAATACATAAAGAAAAATTTTAAGGCATGAAAGAAAAATAACAACTTATGGGAATAAAAAGCACAATAAAGGAGATTTTAAATTCACTAGAGGCATACAACAACAGATATGAACTGGCAAGAATTAAGGTTCACCAAACTAGAAGAAAGGATCTCCAAAGTTTTAGATATAGAAGAACAGATAGATAAAAGAACAGAAAAAAATAGCATGGCCATATATTTTGAGATTGTAGAATAGAAGATTATCAGTAAGGGTAAATATAAAAGTAAAAGAAAGACAAAATAATATATACTATAAAAACAAAGGACAAAATATTTGAAGTAAGTATTACCTTTACAATAATAACATTGATTGTTAATGGATTAAACTCCCCAGTCAAAAGACAGATTGACAAAATTGTTAAAAATGTATGATACATGTATATGATGGCTACAAGATAATCACCTTAGAGCCAAGGGCAAAAATAGCTTGGAAATGAAAGTTAGGGAAAAGATACTCCACAAAACAGAAACTGAAAAGAGCTGAGGTAGTTGTACAAATATCAGACAAAATAGGCTCTAAATGCAAAACAGTTGTGAGAACCAGAGAAAAACACTATATAGTAAAAGACGGGGAAATCCACCAAAGGAAACAGCAATCATAAATATTTATGCACCTAACTATGGCATTCCAAAGTACATAAGGTAAAAAAAATTGTCTCTACAATAATAGTTGGAAAGTGTAGTACAACCCTCTCATCAATAGGTAGAACATCTGGAGAGGACCAATACAAAACAGAAAACTTGAATAATACAATAAATGGACTAGAACTAATAGATATGTACAGAACATGGCACACAAATATGGCAGGTATACATTATTCTAAAGTGCTGATCGTCCATTCTTTAAGATAGAACACATATTAGATCACCAAACCAGTCTCAATAAATACAAAAAGATTGAAAATATACTAAGCACTTTACCTGTCCACAATGGAATGAAGCTGGAAATCAATGAAAAGTGTAGAACAGGAATATACACAAAATAATGAGTTAAATAACACTCTTAATCAACAGGTCAAAGCAGAAATTGTAAGATAAATTGGTAAATATCTCGAGATGAAATGAAAAGAAGAATACAACATATTAAAACTTATGGGATGCAGTGAAAGTATTTCTGAGAGAGCAATTTATAGCCTGAAATGCCTAGATTAAAAAAAGAAGAAAGAGCTAAAAGCAAAGACCTAAGTATACACATGAAGGAAACAGAAAAAGAACAGCAATTTAATCTCAAAACAAGGAAAAGGAAACAAATAAACATCCAAACACAAATAAATGAAATTGGGAATAAAAGAAAATAGAATTGACAAAACCAAAAGTTGGTTCTTTGAGAAGAATAATAAAATTGACAAATTCTTAGCTGGAATTAAAAATAAAAATGTACTAGTAATACTACTAGTACTAGCACTACTACTACTACTAGCACTGCAGAAATAAAGTGTGATAAAAGAATACTATTCAAAATATATGAAAACAAATTAGATCACTTAGATGAAATGGACAAATTCCAGAAACACATGAAAGACTTTAAAATAAATAGATGGCCCTAACAGAACAACTACAAATAAAAAGATTGAATCAGTCATCAAAAACTTCTCAAAGAATAAAATCCCAGAAGCAGATGGCATCACAAGAGAAATCTACCAATGATTACGATAAGAATTAATGTTAATCTTCTCCAAACTCTTCTGGAAATTGAAGAGGAGGGAACACTACCTAACTCATTCTGTGAAACCAACGTCACTGTAGCAACAAAGCCAGATAAACATACTAAAAGAGAAGAAAAATATAGAGCTCTTTCTCTAATGAATATAGATTAAAATGCACAGAAAAATATTTATAACTCAACGCAAAATACTAGCAAGTCCACTCATCTGGGACACAATAGTCTTTTCAACAAATGGTGCTGGCAGAAGAGTATTTAAATATCCACAAGAATGAGAGAGGACTCCATCTCACACTTTTTACAAAATCAACTCAAAATGGATGAACATCCTAAATATAAGAGGTAAGACCTTCAAACTCCTAGAAAGAAAGTAGGCATGCATCTTAAAAATCTTATAGTAGGTGATACTCTATTGTACTTTACACCCCAAGCAAAAGCAACAAAAATATATAGATAAATGTGATCTCTTCAAAATTAAAATATTTTGAGCTCCAAAGGATATTGTCGAGAAAGGGAAAACATAGCTTGCTCAATGGGAAAATATTTGGAAACCTCATATCTGATACTGGCTTAATACCGAGAATATATAAATAATCCCTACTACTCAACAATGAAAACACAACTAAATTAAAAATGGGCAAATGAAATGAATAGATATTTTCCAGAAGAGGAATGCAAAGGGATAAAACCATATAAGAAAAGTGTCAACATCACTAGCTACTAGGGGTATAAAACTCAAAACCACAAGGAAATATCATTTCACACCTACAAGAATGGACACTATTTTAAAAATACTGAAATCTTCAAGTATAGAAGAGGATGTGGAGAAATAGGAATACACTTCACCGTTGGTATAAAAGTAAAATGGTGCAGCTGCAGTGAAAGATAGTTTTGTGTTTCCTCAGGAAACTATAGACTTGCCATATGATCTAGCAATCTCAATACTAGCAGGGACTCTACCAGATATTTGCACTCTGATGTTTTTAGAGACATTATTCACAATTGCGAAAAGACAGAAGTAGACCAAGAGTCCATAAACTACCGAATGGATAAACAAAATGTGGTATATTCATACAAGCAGAATATTATTTAGCTGTAAGAAGGAATGTAGTTCTGATGCATGCAAAAACATGGATGAACTTTGAGGATATTTTTTTGAATGAAATAAGTCAGACATAAAAGGACAAATATGGGATGATCTTCCTAATATGAACTAATTGTAAGCAAACTTATAGAGTTAGAATCTAAAATAGAAATTACCAGGAGATAGAATGTTGTAGAGAATAGGGAACTGATGCTTAATTTATGTAAAATTTCTAGTTAGGAATATTGTAAATGTTTGGAAATGGATAGAGGTGATGTTAGCACATTATGTTAGCTGTAGGCTTTTGGTAGATGTCCTTTACCAGACTTAGGAAATTCATTTCCATTTCTAGTTTGTTGAAACTTCATATCAGGGAAGATTTTGGACTCTTTTAAATGTGTTTTATGCATATATTGAGATTATCTTAGATGTTTCCTTCTTTTTAAAAAATCAATTTTATTGATAGATATTAATAAAGCATAAATCCATCCAAAGTGTGCAATCAATGGTATTCGGTATAATGACATATTTGTGAATTAATCACTTCAATGATTCTTAGAGCACTTACATTATTCCAATAATAATAACAGAAAAAAAAAGAAACAAAACTCTCAATCACTCTATGCTTCCCTTTCTACACATAGCTGCTATTCTGTTTCCTTCTCTCTAGTATTTTTGTATTTTTAATTCATAAAAACAGTTTTATATATGTAATATCGTCCATATTCATGTTTTACATGAGGTTTTACTATCTTATACAATTCCACATTAAATTTTTTACCTTTCATTATCATAATATACATGACCATGGACTTTTGCTTTCAACCACTGTCATACCCATATAATAGTTCTGCAAGTTACAAACACCATGATTTGTTTTCAACATTTCTATTCATTTCCAAAGATTTAAAAACAAATTTTTACCAGTTCTGCACAGATTAACCCTCAGCTTTCCATGCTCTGCCCTCCTTCTATTTTCTGGTGATCTATATTCTAAATAACTACATGAGTTTTCACAATATATTTAGTCCATAAGAGTTCAATCATACAGCATTTATCCTTTTGTATCTGGCTTGATTCACTCAATATTATATCCTCCAGGTCCATCCCTGCTGTCACATGATTCATGACTTCATTTCTTCTTAGGGATGTATAATATTCTATCTTGTGTATACAACACAATTTCTTTATCCATTCATCATTTGATGGACCCCTGGGTTGTTTCCAGCTTTTGGCAATTGTGAATAATGTTGCTATGAACATTAATGTGCAGATGTCTGTATGTGTCTCTGCTCTCAGTTCTTCTGAGTATATGCATAGTAATAGTATTGCTGGGTCATATGGCAAGTCTATATTCAACTTCCTTAGGAAATGCCTAACTGTGTCTGTACAATCTTACATTTATACCGACAGTGAATAAGCATTCCTATCCCTCCAAATCCTCTCCAACATTTACAGTTCTCCGACTTTTGAAATAGTGGTCAGTCTAAAAAGTGTGAAATGATATCTCATTGCAATTTTGATTTGAATTTCCCTAATCAATAGTGATTTTTAATCCTTTTTTCATGTGTTTCTTCACCATTTGTATTTATTCTTTAGACAGTTGTCTTTTCAAACCTTGTGCGTATTTTTTAATCTTGCGGTTTCTTTTTCTTTTTGAGTTACATGATCTCTTGTATATCATGAATATTAAACACTTATCAGATATGTGATTGCCAAATATTTCCTCCCATTGTTTCAGCTGCCTTTTCACTGTTTTGACAAAGTCCTTTGAGTGTTGAATTTTGAGTAGGTCCCATTTATTCAATTTTCTTTTAATGTTCATGCTTTGGGTGTAAGGCTTAAGAAACTTGCATTTACTACAAAATCTGAAAGATGTCTTCCTACATTTTCTTCTAGGAATTTTATGGTAGTTGCTTGTAAAAATGTATTGGAAAAATTAAATAATCTTTCAGAAGTTAGTAAAAACAAAAACCCTCAGCAAATTATAGAGGAAAGAAATATTGTCAATTTGATAATGGCTTTTTAAATAATCAAAAACAAAGAAACTGTACTACACATTACAAATAGTGAAAAACTGTGCCGCGGTCCAGCCGAGGCACGAGGGAGCAAGGCTGAAGGTGGTTAAGGGCGTTGGCGAGAAATGATGAGTCGCACACCGAATTGAGTGAGAATCGTCGTATATCTCTTTATTGTAGGATAGCTCAGTTTTTATATTCAATTTTTTGGCAAGCGTAAGCATTCTCTTTGTATAACTGACTTTAGACAAGCACTTTCAG
>JAQZBX010042669.1:0-21935 GCA_029593785.1 Cabassous unicinctus
CTCTACTATGCACCTTATAAACACCACAGAACTAGGCTATGCCATCCACCTCCCTGATTTGCACACCCATTCTGTTATTCAACAGTCACACCTTGCATGCCAATTTTACCTCAAATTCCTTGCAAAACCAGTGTTCTCAAAGCTACTTCCATTTGGCATAACACTTGTTTGTGTTATTCTGTTTACTTCCTCTGCACAGCAAAGTTATGCTATTCCATTCACTTCTTTCTCATTCACTGATATTCAGTTCTCACCCCATGCATAATTGCTGTGTATTATTTCACAAAGGCTTATTATACACCGACTCTGTAGCATTCTTCTATCACACTTCACCCACTCACAGTGTGCTATTAAACTTTCACTTCTTCTACACCTATTCTGCATTATAAAAATACATGCGCTTCCACTTGGTGCCATTCCACACTGTGCCATTCCACACTGTATGATACTAAAGTCTATGCTATTCAATTACACTGGTCGCATAATTTTCACAGGCATACTTAAGTCTACTTATTACACACCACCCCATGCCACTCAATTATTTCTTCTTACAATGACCACTATTTAGAATTAAATAGCACCTCCTTGAACACCCATTCTGCACCATCCAAGTATGGCTTCTTGACTTACAGCTGTTACATTCACCTATCATACTTGCACATACACTGTGTGACACTCAATGTTTTCTATACCCACTACAAGTCACTAAACATCCAATGTTTTCATGCTGTTTGAGGAATTCAACTTTCACACATTGCACAACCAGGCTGTGCCATGCATTTGACTCTTTGAACACTTACCTTATGCCATTCAATTATCCTTTTAAGCATATTTGTGGCATGCAATTCAAAACCACTGTTTGAATCAAATCATTAGTTGACCTACGGGAGCACATTCTAAGCTATACTCATAAGTACATGTCCAGAAACATATTATCAAATAAGCCTGTTGAAGAGCTGCTGCCACTGCAGTTCCCAGACCCCAGAGCCTCTGCTGAACTCAAAGAGCTAATCCATCAGGAAACTGCTGTCACCTCCAGAGTCCAGAGGAACTAATCAAAAATCTCCATCATTGTTCTCACTGGAGCATCACATCACCTTTCATGCCATTGCCATCTCATGTTGTTCATGTCTTCCATGTGTCATTTGGGGCAACCACTTCTATAGATCCTAGGATATTGGTGGAATCCTATCTTCAAGGGATCCTGAGAAAGTGTTTAGCATTGCAGTCTGGAGAAATAAAAATTATTTTTACAAGGAGGTTGGCATTTATATGGAATGAGTCAATCTGAAGAATATACCTCACCTGAAGACTATAGCATAATTAGGTTGATTTAATGGAGTTTCATTTACTGACCCTTCTTTCCAGTATATTCAGAGAAGCATATGACCCACCTGTGGTGAAATTACAGGCATAGCAGTTATTATTATGAGTGTTTTAAATTTCTTAAAGAAGTCTCTTATGAAAGAGGGCACTCAGTAGAAGGAGAAAATAATTTCTGAGTCCCTTTCCTCTGAAAAACACTTTCTTTACATGTAATATGATCCACAAACTACAGAATCCAAGATAATAGCTTTTCTTGGAGAGAGCCTTTAAATGCAGAAAATGGCTTTAATAACTTAAATCCACATTATTCACAGTTAAAAGTAGCAACAGATTTTATTTCATTGTTCACAACTGTGAACTGACTTGTTTTTCACAAGTAAAGTTATAACACTTTTCAGATCTGTTCTCAAATCCCCTCACATTGTTATAATTTCTTCCTGGAAATTTGCTGACTTCCAGCACTTTGGTGCTTTAGGGTTCCACAGACCCTCTTCCATGTCCAACATGACATCCCAGGAGTTTCATTGCAGCTTCTCTGGCAAGTGTTCTCCTTTGCCAGTGGTTTCCTTCTCCAACTCTACCTAAATAGCTGAATGGTGTTTCTTCCAAACTGGCTAAAGTTATTAGAAATAACAAGGGAGTGTTAAGTATGGCCTTAACACTTTTTAATGGTAATAAATTTTTTCAATCCATTGTGCCAGACTACAAAGAAGCCATAGGTAAATGGATTTACTCCACTGAAACTACCCCATACCCACTCTAAAGTCATTGAGAACTTAGGACAAGATTGATCTGGTCACTGACTCAGATATCATTTCCTGCCCCTGAAGTTTCTACATATCACAACCAAATCATTCAGTCACCAGGGTTCTGGGTCTTTACCTTAATTTTACTCCTGATAGTAGCTCAGGGTTGACCACATCAAGACACTGATGTGAGCTGATTATATGGAACCAAAATTGTAATGGAAGTAAACTTTCTTTAACATCATAGGACACCAAAATACAGGAGGAACAGTAACAAAGGATGATTAAAATGATCATGATTAAAGACATAAGATGATGACAGAGTAGGGAGCTCTAACAATCAGATTGTCCCCTAGACAGCTAATAATCAGTCAGGATCTGTTTGGATCACATTTTTGGAGAAATCCAGAGGCCAGAGGAACACCATAATAGAAGCAACGGTGATTGAAAAACACAATGGTTTCTCAAGATATTAGGATTTGGGTTCAACATGCCTAGATTGGAGAGCCAGTGTTTGAGCCCCTATGCCAATAAGGAGCAGAACTTGGGTGCAGTCAAACCCAAACCAGATTTACCCAGACCACCTTAAAAGGCTGCAGCACACTCACACTCAAGGCATACCAGGAAGGAGAGAAGCACACACTCTCTCACAGGGCTGTGCAGATATTCACCCCACATACCTTAGAGGGCTTTTGCACTCCTGGCCCCAGAAAGAGGGGAAAACTTTACAGCATGAACTCTTTCTCTTGGAAAGCATTTGCATAGTCACCCACCCACCTCAGGGCACCCAGCACAGGTTGTGGAAGATGATTTGAGGAATCAGATCCCAGGGACTGGGAGATGCACAAGTTTCATCCTGGTTAGGATTGCATCTTCATTCTCAATCATGACCCCATCAGGGTAAGTCATCTGAGAAGGCAAAACCTTAGGGTAGCAGGGAACTCCTGGATGAAGAGCACTATCTGCTAGGTATATAAGGAAAGCATAGTTTAGGGGAAATGTCAGAAAGGAGGTTAGTGGCCTTTAGGTCTTCCTCTCCAGAGTACATTGAAATCAATATAGAATACTTTTATGGGACCCTGGGCCTGTTTTGACTAGGAAATCTGACTGGGAAATTTGTATTCAGGGGAACAATCTTACCAAATTTAGCCCTCTAGGTAATAGCAGCTAGAGAAAACAAAAGAAGTATTAAAAACATACAGAGTTGAGGCAGGTTAGTATAGTGAATGGGGAAAGTTGTTTGGCCTGGCAGACAACGCAGCTGACATACCACATGGCCGTGAGACCCTGCCTGGAAACTTCCTGAGAAGAAGGCTGCCAAAAAACCCTGTAAGACCCCAGCTATGAGATCCCATTTGGAAAAATGAGATCTGATTTGACCAATGGGATCCCACTGGGTCAAGGGAAAGCCCTGGATACACTCTAAAGGCCACTCGATTTGCCCCTTGAGAAAAGACAAGTGGGTCAACCAATCACAGTAAGAAAACCTGGGGCCCTGCCTCAACATTATACGGGGGAGGAAAAAGACAAAAATGATCTGACCTGGGGTCCCACAAATGCATCTCACTCTGCAGCCCACCTGCAGTCGATGCTCCAGACCATGTATATTTTTCATTTTCTTGTTTCTTAATAAGATATTTATTCCCTTGCCTACTCTATGGCATGTACTTGAATTCTTTTATGCAACATAAGCCAAGAACCTAGAAGCCCAGATACTAGAGCCATCTGGTAGCATTATTTGGCAAGCCAGCCAGGAGATGAGAGGCAAGTGGTGCTCCCTGACCCCCCACCAGAGACTGGTGAGTTTTAATTAAAGCCTGTTTGTGCTCTCTTTTTTCTTTCATAATTGAGACCTTATTGGTTGTGTTCAGGATCAGCACAGATATTATGAACAATTTGTACCAATACTTAATGTTCATACCAAATTCCAACAAAGCCATGGAGCTGTTCTTCTAAAGTTATTCCAGTGACTTTCTAGCTTAAAATTTGGAGGCAAGTTTTCCTTAAGAGGATATCAAGTGCTAATATCGTCAAAGTTTAATAAGCTGTTACATTTTTAAGCTCCACTAATTCACAATTTAATATCATACACACAGCACACTCACATTTCCAATCTTTTACAGCACATAAAACATCATGTCCAAGTATGTTACAGGGTTCTGACAGGGAGAGCCAAGATCAGGGAGTGGTTTTAAGAAACCTATCTTCTAAAAAATATGGGAATAGGAGTAATTTAAAGAGTTCAACATATATTAAATGCAGAACTGATTCCAAATCACCTTTTAGTAAGTCATGTATATAAAGTATAATAATTCACAGCCCCCACTGGAATGTCAGTTGATACCCAAGACAGTCAAAGTCTCCCAGAATTCAATATCCCACTATTTTCTGGTTGTACCAAAAACCAAACAACTGGCAAATGATTTCCTCTCTTCGATAAAAGCATGTACACTTAAATCTAATGGGATCAGGAGGGATCCCAATCTCCTCCTTAAAAATGTTTCTTCTACAGCTACTAAAAAACTTGCATCTGCACAATAGCTGATAAAATATTTCTCTGGATTCCACAAGAAGGGAGAAACAGGGAACACTGATAAGACATGGTACACAATATTAACCTGACTTGACTTCTTTCCCTCCTGCTTCATAAAGGCTGGTTCCTCATTTTTAGATTTTCCATTTTTGGCAGGTAAATCTTTAGTGTCTTGGTTAGCCACTACAGCTTGATTTCCCTTTGCTGCCCATTTTCCTTTTGGTTGCACATTTTTGCCTAAAGGTTTGTCCTTTCCTGTTGCCTCTTCTGGCCTCACTTCCCCTTCTGCAGGGTCGGGTTTATTGGATAGACTAACTGACCTCTTTTTGGGCTCCTCCTTCCCTGCTGCTTTGGCTTAGCTGATCTTCCTCTTGGGCACCCTGGCAGTGCTGCAGTATGTGGTGCACTGAGAGCCTTCTTGAAGCTGGGCTGCTGGCCACTGCCACTCCTCCCACTGCCAGACCTGCTGGACTGTGCCCTCTATTGTTTTATTAGTGATTTTAATTCTTGGTCCCCTGAGGCTGTTTGCCTGTAAGCCACAGATCAGTCTCTGCTTTTTAATTGCATCTTAATATCAGGTTTAACTGCAGAACTTGTCCCAGGGAATGGCCATGAGATGAGCTCACTCATGGGCTAACTCAAAAGACCTCTGCAAAGTAGGCAAAAGAAACATCCCTATCCAGTCCCCTTCCTAGTTGGAAAGCCTGATTTGAGATTTAAGGTCTGGGAACCAGACCCAAACATCTCCCAAGACCTCTAAGTCTCTGGGGATAACCAGAGACATAAGGCTCCCAATCCCTAGAATGTGGAGACAGTGGGCAGGGCTCCCAACCTCTACGGTGCTGGCTCAGTGAACAGTCAATTCCACCTGGCCTATCAGTGGGACATCACCATAACTGATGAATGCATTTATCTTCCTCAGGAATAATGGGGGGCTTCTAATTTGGACAACCTGCCTAATGAGCGTCTAAAAGGAAAGAGGCTAATCTTTTCCTGCCATAGTACATGGTTACATTATGGCTGAGAATGAGCTCTGTATGGGACGCTGAATTCCAGTTAAATCTGTGTAAGAGAAAAAAAGTAGATAGACCGATCTGAAGGCCAGAGACTATGTGGCCATGTCTCCTTAAAGGGATGAAGAAGTGTACTACCAAAGCAGTCAATTTTATATAAGCTCAGGGCAATTACCCAGAGGCAGAACTTAATAAACCCAGCTTTATTTCATAGAAAGTTCGCAGAGGCATTAGAAATACCCTCTTCATAGAGCCTAACCCTAGAGAACGACAGATCCTCCTAGGAACTCCAACCTGGCTTGGATGGCTGTAGAAAGCTGCAGAAACTTTCCCTGGGCTCCAACTTCCATAACATGCCTTTGGAGACAGCCATTGCAATTTTCAACAATTCAGACCATGCCAGCAAATGGAGAAGGTAAGGAGGGGTTAGGTAAAGAGGGGTGGGCACCAGGTCCAAGACAGTCTCACCTATTAACTGCTGCTGGTAAGAGCACTGTTCACCTCAGGTACCCACATCCAGACTCAACATCAGTAGGAACCTGGACCCAAGTTGTTTCACCATGACAACTGCTGCGGACTTGCCTCAGGGAGGACAGAAGTGGCATGAAGCCACTTGTGAACCATCAACCTGGAGACCTTGGGTGACCCTTGGTGTGGCAGGTAAGATTGTTAATTTCTTAGTTATCATGGGCCAATTACTCTGTCCTAGCTTGCACCCCAGGCATCTCCTAACCTTGGTTGTGCCTAATGAGAGGAGCGAATGGGGAATCAAGATATGGGACATTTACAAAGCCTCTCCCTTGTAGAATATGGTACCCCCTCATATGCCAGCAATCATGATTTTTTAAAAAGTTCCTGGCTATTCCTAGCTCCCTGCCTATTCCCTTGTAACACTTCAATCCTTCCAATGAAAAACTCTCACAGGGAGGTAACTAATGGGATGCAGCGCCCAGAGCTGCCCCAATTCATGTCTTGTTGGGCACAGGGCTTCTCTGGCCCCCTTAACTATATATCTAGCAGCTACCCAAGGATTTTCTGGGAGGAACAAAGCTGGAGTGTCCTTACACAAGGTTTCTGCCATGGACAGACACTGGGAGCACGTCATTAAGATGATTCTAAGCCAGGTATTTACCTAAGCTAAATAAGTGTGTAAAACTCTCTCTTCTCTTCTAATATGACCTTAAACTTCTGTTTAACTTTTAATCCGTGTTTGTTTTTGTCAGTCTTCTCATGCCTAGGAACTCATAAATCAGATTGTATTTGGGCTGTTACAAATAAGATAATGGTAAAAGATTATCTAAAAATGAGACTTTACATTTCAATATCACCTTGCAAATGGGGTGGTGTATAAAATAAATCACAAGTGGAATTAATTCAACTGCTGGGAAAGCAGAAAAACTTAGCAACATTAATATTATTAATAAAACTGTTTTCATTGCTTTAGTTAATAAACAAATTTGCCCAATTTGTTCTAAAGTGAAAACTTACTAGAAACTATAACTAAGAATTAAGATCATTATATAGATGCTGTTTTATTATAAAATAGCAGAAGGATAATTGAAATTGCTATAACTGTTTGGATTTGGTCTAAACTTGCTGCTGTAATGGTAAGTATAAACTGAATTTACCTTTCTTTATGGTCACTTCAGGTCTAGCCTCACCCCTTGCCGTTGCTTATGGTTATTTCATGACAACTTCTGCCCCCACTCAGGGGAAGGCAAATTTAAGGTACCCAATCTCCTCTCTTTCCACTGGTGTCAATAGCCCTGATTTTGTATTATGATTTCAGCTGTGAACTAGCCTGCTCATGGGTGGATTTCTGTACACTCAGGGCTGGCTGTCCACTTTTCAGTCCAGCAGCCACTGGAGTCCTGTTATCTTTGAGGCCCAGGGAGCCAGGGGTCTCCCACCTTGAGCATTGCAGTTCCTAAAAGCAGCAAGTCATGAGAAAACCAAGGCTTCCCTGAGGCTTCAATGACGTTGGTGTGTGTCCACTGGAATGAGTGTTTCTCATGCAAGGTCTGTCAAAGTCAAACTGGGAAATAAGCAATGCTCTGAAGTAAAGGAAAATGTAAAATGTATTTTAAAGCATTAAGAATAATTTAGGTTTAAGTCAATAATTAAAAGGAATGAAATTCTTGTGCAAAGTTGCATGGTCACAGCACACATTAATTAGAAATAGCCTTCAAAGAGATCTTTCAAATATAATGTTAATATACAGTTAAACTTATTTGTCAAGAAAATGAGAATTATAAGTAGCATTAATAAATTGTGTGCTTCTGTGTCTAACTCTCTATTTCTATTGGTTCAGTGTATATTTTCATACCGCAGGATGAAATGTAAGTTTCATGTGAAATTTTTATCTTCTAGGCTGGGAAATTAAGAATGATTGTTTTTCCTGTAATTCCCAAATTTAAACTTTTAACAGACTTTAAATAAAGGTAGTTAATAATCATATTACCAAATTTCAGGAAGTAAAGGAAAAGTCTTTGAAAGTTATGGAAAGATCTTTAAAAGAAATTAGGGAAGTGGATGTGGCTCAAACATTTGGGCACCTGCCTACCACATGGAACGTCCCAGGTTCAGGTCCTGATGCCTCCTAAAGAGATAAATAGACACTGCACCTGCCTCAACAATCTAGAAGCTGCACTTGCTGCAACAAGCAGATGCTTAAATGAACAGATGCCACAAGCCAGCAGATGCTGCAACCCATCGGGAGCAGAGGTGGTTCAAGCTGTTGGGCACTCACATCCTATGTCACAAGGTCCAGGGTTTGGTTCCCAGTGCCTACTGGAGAAGGTGATCAAACAATGAACGGACAGATGAGAAAACCATCCGGGATGGGGGATAAATAAAAAATAAAAATAATTATCTAAAAACCGAATTCAACAATTAAAATATATTCCAGGACCTAACAGTCAGTATGGTTTTTAAAATTATTCAGTTTTAGAATTTTTTTTTTAAAGAAAAGAGGTTTTAGCCTCTTCTAAAGGAAGGAAAAAGAACATTCCTTGCATTAACTATAATGATTTCAAGTTTATTTAGCTTGGGTGGTGTCTCCCTAGTTTTATAGAATACCAAGTAACAAAATTAACATTTTATGTATTAAATCTTTAAGATGATGAAAATTGTAAGTTCGTGTATAATGAAATTAAGATGAAGTAAATTTCATGGGTTACTAACTGTAATTTAATAAGCTTATTTAAATATAAAGTACCTAGTGTATGTGGTTATCATTAATTATAAGATGTTTATAAAAAGCATTGTCTAATATGAAGTATTTAAATTTCTAACTCCATGAAACCATAATTAATTAGAAGCCTTAATTAATATTAATTTTAAAATGCAGCTTCATAACAGAGGAAACTGCCAGAAGCCACTGCAATAACTGAAAATACAGTTACTAGCAAGTCTTTCATCCCACCCTTGGTAGTGCAGGAAAGTTCTGTTCATTCTCAGCTCCTGGAATTCCCTCACATTGTGTCAGCACCACTCCCCCCAGTGTTATTGGCTGGCAAGGGCAGAACAATTACTTTTATTTGTTTTTGATTTTTTAGTTAGGCCAGTAAAAAGAATTTATTTGGGAAATGGAGAAAAGAGTAGAGCTTGCTGAAATATGGGAGAGAAAGGCTTGGTGTGGAACCCTCTAGGCAGAGAGAGTCAACAATTACTTTTAATGTCTGGTATATCTGTGAAACTCCCTGACCATGGTCATAAAATAAGACCACTTAATAGTCAAAGAAAAAATTCAACCCAGCCCTTTTCTACAAAAAAATCACACATGTGACTTGGTAGCTTCAATCTCTGGAAACTAGGTCCAGGCCCCTCCCAAGTCTAGATCACCCAGGCAATGCCCAGCAGCAAGGGCTCTGGATCTTTGGAAGGCAAATTGAGAGCAGAAGCTCCAAATGTCTCCCAAAGCTTATGTGACCCTTGACTGGTCAACATCTCCTAGATTTTTAGATGGACAAGTATTTGGGGAGCTGCAGCTTGGAGGATAATAGTTTATTCAGACTCGGGTCCTTGGACACGACAAACATTTTTTTCATTTTTCCTAGAATAATGGTCATGGTCTTTAGTGTACCAGACCTTGCTCACTGAAGGGTTGAGGAAGGAGAAACTGATCTTCTTCTGTAACACAGTATGGCCACAGTATGGCCTTGGAAATGGCACTCTCAATTATAATCCTATTTTCAGTTAGACCTCCTGTGTAAAAGGAAAGGGAAGCAGTCAGAGATTCCATATGGCCTTGAAAATAGCCAGCAATGGCATGGCAACAACACTGTAAATTATAACCCTATTTTCCAGGTAGACCTCCTGTGTAAAAGGGAACGGAAGCAGTCAGAGATTCCATATGTTTATGGCTCTATCTCAGAACACAAGTTTAAATGGATCTTGTAGGTTGTGTAATGCTCTGGAAGTGACACCATCCCCAGAAAAGAGAAAACCTGAGAAGGAGTGTGATATCCTAGATGATCCCTTCCTCAGTTATGCCCTCATTGTATCTCAGTTCCTGGATCCTGAGATTCTGAAGTCTAAGGCCCCAAGCCTAGGGTTCCCTGAACCTAAGGCACCCTTGGACTCATGTCTAGGCTCTACATGCCACAGCTAGTCCAGCAGTAGTCACCCGGAGTGGGATATCTTTTCAACCTACCAGGTGACCTGAGAAGAGACTCGGCCCCATAAATGAAGTAGCAAATGGAGATGCAGTTAAAATTAGGGTCCATGTTCCCTTCTCCCTGACAGAATTAGCTCAATATAAAAATTAAAAACAACAGGTGGGAATATTTTAGGAAAATATTTAGAAAAATTGGTGTAATATGGGACATTTTTGGGACACTGGAATTGAAACTGGCATGACACTGCAATGATCAATACAGGCATTATATATTTTGTCAAAACCTACAAAATTGCATTGGACAGAGTGTAAAGTATAATGTAATCTACAATACATGGTTAGTGAAAATGCTTCCATATGGGTTCACCAATTGTACCAAATGTACCACACTAATGAAGGATGTTGATTGTGAGGGAAAGTGTGGAAGGGGGAAGTAGTGGGACATATGGGAATACCTTATATTTTTATATAACATTTATGTAATCTAAAGTATCTTTTTTAAATTAAATATATAAACGAACAAATAAATAAAAATTGTACCATATATTCAGTGTAAAAATCAGATACGAGCTGAGAAAAAATCATTTCTTGATTATAAAGATTCAAACTAATTTGACCCAATTGTCAAAGAGGAGCTATAACAAAAAGCCAACCAATAAGAAAGCCATAGAGTAAAGACAGAAACTGAGCAAAGACTAAAAACAGCAACAACAACAAAATACCAAAACATGAGAAAAAATTTGCAAACTATAATAAGAAACAGGGAGAGATGGCCTAGTCAAACAAACAAATTAAACCTCCACACTAAACACAGGATTTCAGAAAACTAATCAAAGATGTCCAAACAATCTCATTAATAAATTTAATGAGATGGCTAAAGAGATTAAGGCTATTAAGAAGACACTGGGGATTGTAGGAAGATAGTGACTAACAGGCAGAGCTCTATGCTCTCACAAAAACAACAGAGAAAGAGCCAACTATCCAAGGGACAAGCTTTGGGGGTCAGCAGACCAGGACAATGCTACACATCTCCCAGGACGGTGAGAGACAGAGAAATGCAGACGCTGAAACAATAAATGTGAATTACTTAGCTCCTGTGGCAGCCTGAAAGGGTTCCCATGACCTACACCCAAGATGTTAAGCAAGGGTAAAACCTCTGGCTCACTGATGCTGACTGAGAGGGGAGCAGACATCTTCCTCCCTGTCAGCATTTGAAGGGAAGTAGAGAAATGGGAAGGTTAGATGGTTTCTCTTCACTGAATTTGACCAGCAGAACCCACTTTGAATCTCTGCTCTGGAGATTCAAAACAGGAACACAGGAAACCCAAGACTGAAACACCTCAGTGGAAAGATACACTGACAAGCAGCATCTGTTGGCCAATCTGGAAATTGCATGGACAAAATAATTTTCCATTTTTTCTGTATCCTAGTCCCTGGGAGAATATCTGCACCTCATTTGTGAGTCCCTGGCCCAATTTTGATAACTTAAGCTGGGCAAATTTAAATAATAAGCTGAACAAAATATCAAAGTAGAACTGTGAGAAAAAAATCAATAGGCAAAAGAGGGAAATTGAGCATCAGAGTAAATTCACCAACATTTTCTGATGCCTAGACATCAGCAAAAAGTGATACTAAGAAACAGGAAGAGATGGCCCAGCCAAAGGAACTAACCAAATATACTGAAGAGATACCGGATTTACGGTAATTAATCAGTGATAATCACACAAGCCTCTTAATTACTTCAAAGAATTAAAGAAAATATGATTAAAGAAATAAAGGATATTAAGAAGACACTCTGAATATATAGAACAATTTTGAAGCCTGCAAAGAAAAGTAATAGATGTTTTGGGAATGAAATATGTGATGGATGAGATTAGAAATACATTAAAAGCACACAAGAGTGTATATGAACTGCTTGAAGACAGAATTATTGATTGTGAAGACAGAATATTTGAACTGGAAAAGGCAGGAGAATAGAAAGGGAAGAGAATTGAAAAAATTAAATAGAGTACAGATAATTGAATGATAAAGTGAAATGCATAAACATTTGCATTATGGGTATGCCTGAAGGAGAATGGAGAAAATCAGAAGGAATATTTGAGAAAATAATGACCAACAAATTTTCAACCCATATGAAAAATATGAATATCAATATCCAAGCAGGACAATGCACCCAATACAGAATAATCTAAACAGACCTACCCCGAGACACCTACTATTCAGAAGGACAAATATCAGAAATGAAGAGAATATTCAGGGAGAATCAAGAGAAAACCAAAGCATCACAAAAATGGGAAACTCAATAAAATTATATGCTGACCTCACATCAGAAATGATGGAGGAGAGAAGAAAGTGGTATGATGTTTTTGAGGTACTGAAAGAGAAAAAATGCCAGGCAAGAATTCTGCATCTGGCAAAACTATCCTTCAAAATTGAAGGTGAGTTCAAAGTCCTCAGAGACAAACAAAAACCAATAGAATATGTTACCAAAAGTCCAGAATTACAAGAGACACTAAAAGTAGTGCTATAGACTGAATGGAAAAAATGAGGATAAGAGATTTGGAGAAAAGTGTAGAAATGAAGATTATTAGAAGGATAAAATAAATGGTAAGAAAGCAGATGAGAGTAAAATATGACAACAGAGAGCCAAAAGACAAAATGGATGAAGTAAGTAATGCCTTTACAGTAATAATATTGAATGTTAATGGCTTGAATACCCCAATCAAAAGACAGAGACTGATAGAATAGTTTAAAAATATGAGCTGTCTATATGTTTTCTACCACTGATTCACCTTATATGTAAGGACACCAAGTTAAAAATGAAATGTTGGGGAAGCTGATGTGCTTAAGTGATTGAGCTCCTGCCTACCACCTGGGAAGTCCCAGGTTCCGTTACCAGTGTGTCCTAAAGAAGACAAATGAGGCAATGAACTGACACAATGGGCAAGCATGGTGAGGTGATGCAACAAGATGACACAACAAAAGACATGAGGAGAATATAATGAGAGACACACCAAAGCATGGATTAAAAGTTGCTCAAGCAATTAGGCACCTCCCTCCTACATTGGTGGTCCCAGTTTTAGCTCCCAGTGTCTCCTAAGAGAAGACCAGCACACAATAAACAGGCACAGCAAATGCAAAAAAACGAGGGAGTGGGGAGAAATAAATAAATAAATAAACCTATTTTGAAAATAGTGAAATGTTGGAAAATGGTATTCCATACAAATAGTAAGCAAAAAAAAAAAAATAGCTGGAGTACAGATACTAATATCAGACAAAATAGATTTCAAATGAAAAACTGTTATAAGAGATGAAGATGGTCATTATATATTAATAAAAGTGGCAATTCAGCAAGAAGAAATAACTGTACTAAATATTTATGCACGTAACCTGAGTGCCCCTAGATACATGAGGCACACACTGGTAAAACTGAAAGGAGAAGTAGATGTCTCTACAATAATAGTTGGAGACTCTCAGTATTGGATAGAATATCTGGACAGAGGATAAAGAAACAGAGCACTTGAATAATATGATGAATAAACTAGCCCTAACAGACATCTGTAGAAAAATTGCATCCCAAAATAGCAGGATATACTTTTATTCCAAGTGCTCATAGATCCTTCTCCAAGATAGACCATATATTGGGTCACAAGACAAGTCTCAATAAGTACAAAAATATTGAAATTATAGAAAATGCTTTCTCTAACCATAAGAGAATGAGCTGCAAATTGGTAATGGATGGAAAAAGAGAAATTCATAATTATATGGAGATTAAACAACACACTTAGATAATCATTGGGTCAAAGATGAAATTTCAAGAGAATTCAGCAACTATCTTGAGACAAATGAAAATGAGAACACAACATATCAAAACCTATGGGACACTGCAAAGACAATACTGAGAGGGAAATTTATAGCCCTCAATGCTTACATTAAAAAAAGAAGAAAGAGCTAAAATTGAAGCTTTAGCAATACACGTGAAGCAAACGGGAAAATAACAGCAAATTAATCCCAAACCAAGCTGAAGGAAAGAAATAGTTAAGAGCAGAGCAGAACTAAATGAAATCTAGAACAAAAAATTTAGAGAGGCACAAGAAAACCAAAAGTTTTTTCTCTGAGATCAACAAAATCAACAAAACCTTAGCTAGACCGACAAAGAGAAAAAGAGAGAAGATGCAAAAAAATAAAAACAGAAATGATAGAAGGACATTAACACTGACCCTACAGAAATAAGAGAGTGCATAAGAATATGCTATGACGTGTGTAGCAGTTTGGCCATTTGATATAGTTATGAATTCCAAAAATTGATATTGGATTATGCTTGTAAATTGGTGTGTTCATCTGGTCATGATTAAGTTATAATTAAGGCTTTGATTGGGCCACAACAGTAAGGCATTGAGCTCCACCACTTGGTGGGTAGGAAATCAAAGATAAAAGTCATGGCAAAGTACAGAGTTGTAGTTTTGAGTCGGAGTTCTGATATTGGAGTTTTGATGTGGAGTCTTTAGCTGGAGCCCTGGGAAGTAAGCAAAGAGAGAAGCTTAGTAGTGAGTAATGAGAGAAGGCCCCAGCAAAAGAGATGAGCCATTCACCTGACACACATCTGGACTTGTGGAGAAAGGTAAAGGCTAGAGAGCCTCATAATCTACAGCTGACCTTGTGGAGAGTACAAGCAGCTGAACATGGAGAGAATCAAGCCCCAGAAATAGAGGAAATCAGGAAGCCGGACCCCTCACAGAGTTTGGTGAGGGAAGTAACTTATGCTTTATGGTAACTTTATAGCCTGGTAGCTTTATGCCCTCTACCCCAAATAATTACCCTTTAGAAACACCAACAAATTTCTAGTAGTTTGCTTCAACACCCCTTTGGCTGATTAATACAAACTGTATATCAAAAAATTAGACAATGTACAGGAGATTGACAAATTCCTAGAAATGCACAAACCACATATATGGACCCTAAAAGAAATAGTAGACCCCACCAAATCAATGAATCACAAGTCAAGATATTGAAACAGTTATCACTAACTTTCTAAAATGAAAAGCCTGGGACCAAATGGCTTCAGAGTTGAATTTTACCAATCATTCAAAGTTGGTCTAATACCAATCTTACTCAAGTGCTTCCAAAAAATTGAAGAGGAAAGAACATTACAAAAATTTTCTGAAAGCAATATCACCGTCATACAAAAATCAGATAAAGATACTACAAAAAAGAAAATTACACCAATATCTTTAATGAATATAATGCAAAACTCCTCTACATAATACTTGCAAATAGAATCCAAAAGCACATTTAAAAAATTATATATCACAATCAACTGTGTTTTATCCCAGGTATGCAAGGGTGGTTCAACACAAGAAAATTAATTAGTGTAATAATTAAAAATTATTTTAATTTTTAAATTTTCATTTAAAAATTGAAGAAGAGAAATCACATGTTCCTTTTAATTGATGCAGAAAAGGCATTTTACAAAATACAGCACCCACCCTTGATAAAATCTCTCCAACAGATAGGAATAGAAGGATGTTTCTCAATATGGTAAAGGGCATATAAGAAAAACCTACCGTAAACATTTTACTCAATGGTGAAAGGCAGAAATCTTTCCTCCTGAGATCATGAACAAGACAAGTGGGCCCATTGTCACCATTGTTATTCAATATTGTTCTGGAAGATCTTGCTAGAGCAATTAGGCTACCTAAGGAAAGAAAAAGCACCCAAATAGGAAAGGAAGAAGTAAAATTCCACTATTTGCTGATGGCATGATCTTGAATGTAGGTCTCCTGAAAAATCCACAACAAAGATACTAGTACTAATAAACAAGTTCAGGAAAGTGGTAGAATACAAGATTAATAAGCATAATCAATAGTGTTTCTGTACACTACTGATGTGCAATATGAGGAGGAAATCAGGGGAAAAATTCCATTTATTATAGCAATGAAAACAATCAAATATTTAGAAATGAACTTAGCCAAGGACATAAAGGACATGTATTCAGAAAACTACAAAACATTTCTAAAAGAAATTGAAGAAAGCTTATATAAATGGAAGGACATTCCATGTTCATGGATTGAAAGACTAAATATTGTTAACAGGTCAATTCTACTCAAACTGATTTGCAGATTCAATGCAATTACAATAAAAATCCCAACAAAGATTTTTGCATAAATGGAAAAATGAATTATCAAATTTATTGAGATTGTTAATGTTCCCAAATAGCCAAAAAGTTCTTTAAAAGAAAAATGAATTTGGAAGGCACTCACTTCTAGAGTTAAAACATATTACTTAGCTACTGTAGTAAAAAGAGCATGATACTGGCAAAAATGTAGCCACATTGACTAATGGAACTGAAACAAGAACTCAGAAATAGTCCCTCACATTTACAGTCAAGTGATTTTTGACAAGCATTCAAGCCCTCCCATCTGGGCCAGAAGATCTCTTCAACAAATGGTGGTTGGAGAACTGGATATCTATATCCAAAAGAAATAAGACCTCTATCTCACATCTTATACAAAAATTATCTCAAAATTGATCAAGGTCCTAAATATAAAAGTGATGACAATAAATCTCTTAGAAGAAATGTTAGAAAGCATATTCAAGATCTTGTGGAAGTTGGTAGTTCCTTAAACCTTATACACATAGCACGAGCAACCAAAGGAAAAATAGATAAATGAAACCTCCTCAAAATTAAACATTTTTGCACCTCAAAGGATTTTGTCAAAAGGGTGAAAAGCAGCTGTCACTATGGGAGAAATATTTGATAATCACTTATCTGATAAGGGTTTAATAGCCATGATATGCAAAGAGATCATACAACTCAACAATAAAAAGACAATCTACCCAATTCAAAAATGGACAGAAGTCTTGAAAAGACATTTGTCCAAAGAAATACAAATGGTAAAAAAACACATGAAAAAAATATTCAACATTGCTAGCAATTAGGGAAATGCAAATCAAAACTACAATGAGACATCATTTCACACCTATTACAATGGCGGCTATTAAAAACTTGGAAATCTGAAAATGTTGGAAAGGATGTGGATAGGAATGCATATTCATGGTTGGTCGGAATGTGGAAGTGCACAGACATTGTGGAAAGCTCTTTGGCAGTTCCTAAGGAAGTTAAAAAGAGACTTGCCATGGACCCCACAATACCATTACTAGGTTTATATCCAGAAGAACTGAGAACAGAGTCATGAAAAGACACCTGCACATCAGTGTTCATATTGGACTTATCTGCAATTGCCAAAAGTTGGAAACAACCCAAGTGTCCATCAACTGATGAATGGATAAACAAAATGTGGTGTATACACATGATGGAATATAACCCAGCAGTAAGAAGAAATGAAGTCATTAAGCATATGGCAACATGGCTGAACCTTGAGGACATTATGTTGAGTGACTCAAGCCAGACACAAAAGGACAAATATTGTGTGATTACTCTATTATGAACTAAATATATTGTGTAAACTTGTGGAGTTAATAATTAGAATATAGGTCACCAGAAAATAGAAGGAGTGTAGAGAATTGAAAGCTGAGGATTAATCTGTGCAGAACTGGTAAAAATGTTGTTTGTAAATCTTTGGGAATGAATAGAAATAGTGAAAGCATATCATCCTGTCTGTAAATAGCTGAGATATTATATGGGTATGACAGTTGCTGAAAGTGAAGGTCTAAGTTTATGTATATTAAGAGAAGGAAAGCTAAAAGCTGTAACATGGGACTGTATAAGATAGTAAAACCACATGTAAAACACGAATATGTGTGATATTGCATATATAAGACTGTTCTACCAAATAAAAATACAAATAAACCAGAGAGAAGGAAAAAAGTATAGCAGCTCTGTATAATGGGGGAACATAAAGAGATTGATAGGTGATGAATTTTGTTTGTTTGTTTTTTGTTTATTGTTATTATTGGAATAATGAAACTTCCCTAAGAATAGTTGAAGTGATGAATGCACAAATATGTGATTATACTGAATACCATTGATTGTTTTGGATAGATTTATGCTGTATTAATAAGTATCAAAAAAATTGATTTGTTAAAAAATAAGACACTGGGTGAACATAAAAATTTGACAGCGTTCAAAAAAGTTTGCCAGTTCTTATTGGAATGAAAGACACAATGGATAAGATTGCAAATACATGAGAGACATATAACAGCAGACTTGAAATGGCCAAGGACAGAATAAGTGAATTAGAAGAGCATATGAATTGGAAAAGACAGGAGAAAGGAGAACAGAGAAAGACATGAATAGAAAAATTGAAGTGGATTTCAAGGAATTGAATGACAGTGCAAAATGCACAAACATGCATTTGGGTGTCTCAGAAGAAGAGAATGGAAAAGCAGCAGAAAGAATAATTGAGGTAATAATCACGGAAAATTTCCCAACTTTTGGCTATCATGGATAAATCTGCTATGAACATCAGTGTGCAGATGTCTATTCATGTCACTGCTCTCAGTTCTTCTGGGTACACCTAGCATTGGTACATAGGAGTAACAAAAGAAAAAACCAACACTTCTGCACCTCAAAGGACTTTATCAAAAGAATGAAAAGACAGCTGACTTAATGAGAAAAAATATTTGGCAAGATAAGGTTTTAATATCCATCATTAAAAGGATATGATAAGGAGACCATACAATTCAAAAGTAAAAAGATGAACTATCCAATTATAAAATGGCCAAAAGATTTGAGAAGACAATTGTCTAAAGAAGAAATACAAATGGAAAAGAAACCCATGAAAAAATGTTCAATATCACTAGTCATTAGGGAAATGCAAATCAAAACCAGAAAAAGATATCAACAAGAATTTTCCCATATTATCCACTGGAAACCCCCCATCCAGTGACATCACTCCTCTTTACAAGGTTGTGGTACCTTCATCATCTTCCAAATATTCCCATCTCCCCAAACAGAAACATCATACCCACTAAACATTAATTCCCCATAACACCTGCCCCTTTAGCCTTTGCCACATGTTTTCCAATTTCTGTCATGGTGGGCCTGTACATTCTCTGATTTTTTTTTGTATTATCATGGGTCTTAAATTATCATCTCAAATCATTAATCATCATATTTGCTAAGATACAAACTTAATTTCAAGGTATACATTAACTATGTTCCTATACTTCTCTGGCCCCCATATTTATGTAGTACTTGTCACAAATATTTTGTTTACATATTATGCATCCCAAACCACTGTTTTATCATTACATTTTATGTATTTGCCTCTATAGGTCCTGATTGAAATAAAAAGTAGCCTTAACAAACCATAAAGACAATAGAACTCACCTTTATATTCACCCATGTCACTGTCCTTGCCAGAGATACTTATTTCTTATATGGCTTTGATCTATTATCTTTCAACCTACAGAACTTTCTATAGCATTTCTTGTATGGTCAGTCTAGTGGTGATGAAATCCCTCAGGTTTGTTCGTCTGGGAATGTCTTAATCTCTCCACACTTTTGTAAGTTGCTGTTGCCAGATATAGAATTGTTGGTTGGCAATTTTTTGCTCTCAGAACTTGAAAATATGTCACCCCCCTGCTGTCTTACCTCTATGTTTTCCAGTCAGAAATTGATACTTAACCTTATTGCTGCTCCCTTGTATATGAGCCATTGCATTTCTCTTGCAGCTTTCAAAATCCTCTTTGATTATAAAATGCTGTGGTGTGTGTCTATTTCAATTTATCCTGTTTTGAGTTCATTTCGCATCTTGGATGCATATTGTCTTTCAACACATTTGGGGATTTTTCAGCCTTTATTTCTTTGAATAATCTATCTGCTCCTTTCTCTCCTTTTTCTACTCCTGGGAATCTCAAAATGTGCATATAGGTGTGTTTGATGGTATCTTACAGATTCCTCAGGCTGTGTTCACTTTTCTTCATTATTTCTTTTTTCAGCTCCTCAATTTCAATTGTCTTATCTTCAAGTCCACTGATTCCTTTTTCTTCCAGCTTCCATTTACTGTTGAACACCTCAAGGGAAATTTTAATTACTATTACTGTGGTTTTCAGCTCTGTTTGGTTCATTTTCATAAATTCTGTGTCTTTACTGACATTCTCTTCATGTCCATCTATCATTTTATGATTTCCTTTAGTTCTTTCTCCATGCTTTCATTTAGGTCTTTGAGCATATTTAGCACTTTTTTTTTTAAAGGTCTTTGTTTGGTGTATCCCATTGTCTGGTTTCCTCATTGATAGTTTCAATTGCTTTATATTATCTTCTTTTCCTGGACCATCAATTCCTGTTTCTTTGTATGTTTTGTAACTTTTTGTTGAAACATGGATATTTTGACACTTTATTGTGTTAGTGCAGGAATTTTTACTTTGAGGTGCCTGCTTTTTAAGTATGTATCCAGCCAGTATTATGACAGATTTCCCTGAATGCCAGGAGTTACCAAAATAAAAGGAAAAAGAAAATGCCTTTCCCAGTCTTTGAAGGGGTACTTGTGCAGATGCTCTTCTGCAGAGATTATCCATATATTGAGTTAGAAAATTGCTCCAGACAAAATTGTAGGGACCACCATAATCCTTTCAGGGCATGTGCCTTGAGCATGTATGTGTGGCCCTAGGAATTTCTGCATTGATGTGTCTACAATCTCACTGTGTTTTGTAGGAGCTGCCTTCTACATGCAGGGCAATATCTGGTATGGATTTGGATTTCCCTGACTGCATGGATGTTTAAATTCATGAAATTATATGTATTTTTTATATTTCTCATAGGACTGTGAAATAAAATCCCTATTAGTGGAAATTTTTAGGGGAGGCCATTATTATTGATATCATTTTCTCCAGCTGAAATCACAGGAATGAAGACAAATAAATGGGCACCTTTTTTAAGCTCAAGCTTTCATTAATGTGCTGGCCTCCTTTGAAAATCTTTACTTAATGGGACAATCCCACTTAATTTCTCCATGTTACATGATTCGGTTTCCTATACCAATTTTTATCCATAATAGATATCAACTTAATTTCACTGCTCCTGGGAGCAGTGTGTGGCCCAAGGTAAGACTTATTTTCACCTGTATTATTTCCAGAATGTAGAAAGTTACAGCCACTGTGGATGACAGTTTCCTAAGGAAGCTGAACATAAACTTGCCATGGGACCCAGCAATATCAATGCTGGGTTTATACCCAGGAGAAATGAGAGTAATGACATGAACAGATATCTGCACACTGATGTTCATAGCAACATTATTCCTGATTGCCAAAAGATGAAAACAACCAGGTGTTCATCAACTGATGAATCAACAAACATTGTGGAGTATACACATGATTGAATATTATGCACCAGTAAGAAGTAATGAAGTCATGAAACATATGACCACATGAATGAACCTGCAGGACATTATGTTTAGTGAAGTAAGTCAGACACAAAAGCAAAAATTCTGTATGATTGCCCTATTATGAACTAAATATATTATATGAAATATAAATGTATTAGGTGAAATATGAATATCGGTAGAATTGCATACATAATACCATTTTTCTTTGAAGCTTAACAAAAGTAAGTTAGTTCAAAAAATTTTTTAAATTAGACCAAAAAAAAAAAAACCCATTATATTAATTGAAGAAGATGAGACACAGAGTACTTCATATTGTATGATTCCATTTATATAAAATGTAAATATAAGTCAATTTATAAAGATGAAATGAGATTAGTGGTTATGTAGGTCTAAGGAAGGAATGCTAAGGGT
>JAQZBX010042670.1:0-21943 GCA_029593785.1 Cabassous unicinctus
AGGTTTTTTTTTTTTTTGTATGTGATAACACTGCTTACATCCTATAGGTGCTGAAATGCAAATGCATAAAAATGAAAAATCTATTGTTTTGGATATAAAATGTATAAAGGTATAATTTTTAACCTTTATAGGAGAGTTATAGGAACAGTATATGTGTATGCTATTGAATTCAACTTAGTATTACATCAAATATGATTGTTTTATACTTAGGATGTTAAATTTTAACTTCTTGGTAACTGTGATTGTTAGGCTAATGTGTCAGCTCAGCCAAGTAATTGTGCCTATTGTTGGGTCAAGCAAGCACTGGGCTAATTGTAATGCAAGGACATTTATGGACTTTAGTCACAAGAGAATTTACTGCATAGATAGCTGATTACATATACATCAATCAGGGAGATTGTTATCTTCAATGAGTGATGCTTTATACAATCAGTTGTATGCCTTAAAAGGGAAAGTGATTCCAGCATTCAGAGAGGATTTCTCAGCTTGTCTTTGTACAGCGAATGTCTCCCAGAAACTCATCTAGGACCTTCATTGGACTTTCACCAAAGCCCCTGTTTTTCAGCCTGCCTGTGGAACCAGGACTTGTGCACCCCCACAGTCACATGAGAGACTCTTATAAAATCTCATACTACTTATGGATTTCTCCTGTTTATTCTGTTTCCCTAGAGAACCCTGACTAATGCAGTAACCACAAGGAAAGATAAATGAAAAATATTTTCTGAGAGAAATGAGAAGGGACTGAGTATGGTACAATACAAAACATCCAATAAATGTGAAAAGAGACATTAACAGAAGAATTGAGGGTCAAAAAAGACATATATATACTAAATAGCAAAATTGCAGAAAGGTCATTCATCAGCAGTTGTGATTTCAAATGTAAATGGATTAGCCTCACCAGTCAAAAGGCAGAGATTGGCAGAATGAAAAAAAAGGCATGACTCTTGTAGACATATGTTGTCTACAAGAGTCTTACTTTAAATTCAACAACCTAAGTAGGTTGCAGTGAAAGGGAGGAAAAATATACCATGCAAGTAGTAACCAAAAGAGAGCAGGGGTAGCTATATTAATTTGAGAGAAAACAGACTTTAAATAAAAAACTGTTATGAAGGACAAAGATGACCATCATATACTTTTAAAGGGGCCAATTAAAGAAGAAGACATAACATTTACAATTATATATGCACTTGACAAAAGAGTCCCAACATGTATGAAGCAAATGCTGATGGATTTGGAGGGAGAAATAGATGGTTCTTTAATAAACCACTTTACATAATGGATAAAATATCTAGATAGAAGATCAATAAGAAAAATGAAGACTCTAAACCAGGGATTTTTAACAAGAAATCCACAAGCTTGAATTTAAATAATAAAAAAAAAAATTCTTGTGGGGATGTGTTTATGTGGGTGTGATATATTTATTAAATATTACGCATTATAGTGTGGACTTAGTAAGGGGTCCATGTGTTTACCTAACTGAAAAACGGTTCCATGGAACAAAAACAGTTAAGATTCTCTGCTCTAAAACAACTAGACTAAACCTGATAGACACATATAGAACACTTCACCCAAAAAAAACAAGAACACAAATTCTTTTAGAGTGCATAAGGATCATGTTCAAGGCTAGACTATATCTTATGTCATAAAGTGTACATAAATTAGAAAATATTGAAATCATTAAATGTATCTTCCCTGTCTATAGTGGAAAAAGGCTAGAAATCAAAAGGAGAAACGTAAAATTCACAAATTTGTGGAAATTAAAACAATGTACTCTTGAACAACCAATAGGTTTAACAGGAACTCACAAGGAAAATTAGAAAATATCTTGAATGCAAGAAACTGAATACACAATATATCAAAACTAGTGTGATGCAATAAAGGTAGTGCTGAAAGGGAAAATTCTAACTCTAAATGTTTACATAAAAAAAGAAATATTAGAAGTCAGAGACATAGCCTCAAACCTGGAAGAACTACAAAAAAGAGTAAAATAGACCTAAAGCAATTAGAAGAATGGCAATAACAAAGATTAGAACACAGGTATATGAAATACAGAAAAAAGAAACAATGAGAGAACCAACAAAACCAAAAGTTGTTTCCTTGAAAAGACCAATAAAGTTGATAAACCTTTAGCAAGACTGATGAAGAACAATGAGAATGGACATAAATAAATAAAATTAGAAATGAATACATGGACATTACTACAGACCCCACTGAAATAAAAAAGACTAAAAGAGGATACTATGACCAATAGTATGCCATCAAATTAAGTAACATATATGGAATGGACAAATTCCCAGATAAACACAAAATACCTACACTGACTACAGAAGAAATATATCTCATTCAACCAATGACTAGTAATGATATTGACTCAGTAACAAAATTCTCCTCAAAAAAACAAGGCCAGGACCAGATATTTTACCAAATTTTATCAAACATCCCAAGAAGAAGTAATACCAATTCTGCCCAATGTCCTCCATGAATTGAATAGAAGGTAACATTCCCTAATGTATTCTATGAGGCCAGCATCATCTTCACACCAAAACCAGATAAAAATACCACAAGGAAGGAAAATTACAGACCACTATCCCTTATGAATTGAAAATCAACAAAATACCAGCAAATTGAATCCAATAGCACCTCAAAAGAATTTTATGCAATGATTCATCCCACATATGCAAGGGTAGTCCAACATAAGACAATCGGTTAATGTAATACACCACATTATCAGAATTATGGAGAAAAACCACATGATCATCTCCATTGGTGCAGAAAAGGCATCCAACAAAATCCAGCCCTTTTTCTTGATAACAGCATTTGGAAAACTAGGAAAAGAAGGAAACTTCCTGAATATGATAAAGTGCATATATAAAAAACCCACAGCTAACATCCTATTTAATGGTGAAAGACTGTAAAAGTTCACTCTAAATCCAAGATCTAGAAAAGGATGTACACTACCACTCCTGTTATTCAACATGTACTGAAAGTTCTTGAAAAAGCAATTAGGCAAGAAAAATAAAATTCATCCAAATTGGAAAAGAAGAATTAAACTTCTTCCTTTCTATATATAGTTAAACATGATTCTATATAAAGAAAATCTTGAAAAATCCACAACAAACTCCTAGAGCTAATAAATGAATTCAGCAATGTGGCAGGGTACAAGATCAACACTCAAAAATCAGTACTGTTTCTATTTGTATTGAACAATCTGAAGATGAAAATAAGAAAAATTCCATTCACAATTGCAACTAAAAGTATCAAGTATCTAAGAATAAAACTAAACAATAATGTAAAGTACATGTACACAGAAAAGTGTAAACATTGCTAAAGGAAATCAAACAAGACCTTATCAAATGGAAAGATATTCTGCCTTCAAGGATTGGAAGACTAAATATTGTCCACATGTCAACTCTACCCAAAGCAATTTACAGATTCAACACAATCCCAATGAAAATATTAAAAGCTTTCTTTGCAGAAATAGAAAATGCAGTCATCAAATTTAATTGGAAGATAGGGATCCCAGAAGAACTGAAATCATCTTTAAAAAAGGAAAACAAATAAGAAGAACTCAAACTTCCTGGTTTTAAAACTTATTATAAAGGCACAGTATCAAAATAGCATGGTACTGGCACAAGGACAGACATATAGACCAATAGAATTCAGAGTTCAGAAATCAACCCTCACATTTACAGCCAACTGGTTTTTGATGGGAATGCCAAGTCTACTCAATTGGGAAAGAATAGTCTTTTCAACTTGAACAGACACTATACTAAAGAGGAAATATGGATGGCTAAAAAGCACATGAGAAGATGCTCAACATCATTAGCTAGTAGGTAATGCAAATCAAAACTACAATGAGATATCATTTCACACATACTAGACTGGCTGCTACTAAATAAACAGAACTTTTCAAGTTCTGGAGAGGATGTGGAGAAATAGAAATACTCATTCACTGCTAATTTTTTCAATTTTACTGCAATTTCATAGTACAAGCATTAAGATTGAGTACTTGGCATATAGGCCTGTTTTGTCACATGCAACAACATGGATAAAACTCAAGGATCTTATGTGGAGTGAAATAAGCCAGTCACAAAAGGACAAATATTGCTTGATCTCACTGAAATGAACTAAGAATACTGTTCAGTCATGGAGGTAGATTCTGGAGATAGGTTACTAGGAGATAGAAGGGGAGTAGAGATTGGAAACCGATGCTTAATCTGTGCAGAATGTATCATTTAGTTGATTGTAACAGTTTAGAAAGGGACAGAGGTGATGGTGGCACAGGAATATGAGTGTAATTTACAGCACTGAAGTGTGACTTTGTGGTTGAAAGAGGAAGTTTGGGCCTATCCATAAGGTTAGGAGGAAAGCTAGAGGATAAAATGGGTAATTCAGTGAATTCTGGAGTGGTCAAAGATTGTGGTTAAGAATACAAATATAAGTATATTTTTCAGGATCTATAACAATGGTACATCACTAATACAGGGTGTTGTTAGTGGGGTAACACATGGGAAAAATATACCAAAAACATACTCCTATTGGACATGAATGTTTTCTCAATAGATAGAGGTCTACACAACAGCTAACAAAATATTAAACTTCCATCAGGGGGAAGCCCTGTTACTTTCTCAAATAAAATAACAAAATTTCTGGAAAATATAAGCTGAGCCTAAGTAAAGAAAGCAGGTCTTTATGCCAAGTCTTCAATCTTAATGCTTGTGTGTATGAAGCTTATTCCTGTAAAAAAGAAACATAGTCTAGTTATAATTAATGCCACAGTTACCTCCTGAAAACCTCCTTGTTACTCAAATATGGCCTCTCTCTAAATCAAACTCAGCAAATAAACACACTACCTTATGCCCAATGTGGGACATGACTTCTGGAGGTAAGTCTCCTTAGAAATGAGAGATTATTACCAAGTGTTAACCAGTGATGCATTTGGAAAAGATCTTGACCAAAAGGGGGAAACATTAAATTTAAAAAACACATCTTCTTACTGAAAGGAGTATTAATTCCAATTTTTATTCAACTTCAGGTTTCATGTGAAATTTGACTGGATACCATTGACATGAATCTATGAAATATGTAGATTTATATGTGTATAAAGTCATAGGTATCATTTTATTCTACAATCCTGGTGTTTGTATTCACAGAAATTAAAAGACATTTTCAAGAAACAAGGTTAATAAATCTGTGCAGAAAGCTCCACAGAGGAATGACATATATATAGATTATATGGGTTGGAGGGGACAAGCTATTGTGGAGCCATGAGCTACTGGTGGTTGTATAGGAGAGTGCCAGTAGTGGGAAATGT
Source organism: Cabassous unicinctus (assembly GCA_029593785.1). Lineage (NCBI taxonomy): Eukaryota > Metazoa > Chordata > Mammalia > Cingulata > Chlamyphoridae > Cabassous > Cabassous unicinctus. The sequence continues at coordinate 5,315 of JAQZBX010042670.1, forward strand.
GGGTGTGGTGGGGAAGAGAATATACCTTGAGAAGGAATTGCCCTGAGTGATTGGAGCAGAGAGTAGGTATTTGTGGTTGTGCCCAAGCCCTTAGTTCTCCATCCACTGAGGCTCTGGTCAGTGAGGCCAAAGAGAGGACATCACAGTGTTGGGATGTTGAGGCATCTGGTCTTTTCTGGGACTGTAGCCCAAGCTTATAAAGTTACCCCCACCCAAAGTCCTCTTTTATGCTATTTGACTGATCCCAAGTACACAACAAATTGAGCTATATGCATGGAGGATTCTGGCCACAGAATATAGCCATGAAAGGGAACCCAGGGGCTATAGCTCTGAGGTAGCAGTGAAATGTGGGTGAATAGATCCCATTTCTATCAAATCATTCTGATGATTCTTTTCTTGTGATCATTTTGTAGTTCTGCAGAATTATACAGCCACCTTTCCAGAAACAACTAGCTTCTTTGAAATGTACAGCCAAAGGGATTTTGTGACTGCCCCTATATTTGGCAGAAAATCATGTATAAGTTGCTATTTTTAAAAACTTGCAGTGTGTACATTTTCTTTCAAATCCCCACACATCATGGTGTCAAACTTTCCTCTCTGGTACTGTGACCAACCTGAGTGGCCACCAAACAGAAAAGGTGAAGGATCATTCCTCTAATTTCTCAGGAAGAGCCCCTAACTGTCTAGAGGAAAGCCAGAAGTAATGGTTTCTAGAAAAAGAGAAGTAAGACTTCATGAAGCTACTTGGACACTCTCCTAAATTAGGAGAGAAGGACTGGATGCAGAGTAGTCCAGCAGTGTTGACTGAAATTTCTAGACCTTAAATCCATGGGGAAACTCAGGACTCCTCTTTTGTGCAGCTAAGGGAACTTTATAAAATCCTGTCTGATTCCCTTCTCTGACTTGTGTTCTCCATCCATTACTGAGTATATACCCGTCCAAAAGCATCTAGATCTTCATCTTCAGTTGCTGCCTCTTTTAAAAAAATGTTAAAATTGAAATAATATTCACATAAAATAAAATTAATCCTTTAAAGTGAATAATTTAGTGGTTATTAGCATTTTTGGAAGATTGGTCAGCCATCATCACTGTGTAAGTCCAGAATATTTTCATCACAACAAAGGAATCCCTCTACTCATTCAAAATCATTCCCCTTTCCTCCTTCTCTCCAGCCAGTGACATCCACTAATTTAATATCAGTCTCTCTGGATTTGCTTAGGATATTTCATTTTATGGAATCACATAGTTTTGTCTTTTGTAACAGACTTCTTTCACTTATCATGATGTTTTCAAGGTTATCCATGTTGGTGCATGATAAGCACTTCATTTCTTTTCACAGCTGAATAATATTGCATTGTGTGGATATGACATATTTTGCTTTTTCATTCATCAGTTTATGGATATTTGGATTGTGTCCACTGTTTGATTATTATGAAAGATGATGCTATGAGTATTCATGTTGAAGTTTGGGTGTGAACATAACTTTTCAAATATCATAGGTATATAACTAGAAGAGGAATTGCTCGGTCATATGGTAATTCTTTGTTTAACATTTTGAAGGGCCACCAAACTGTTTTCTAGAGTGGCTGCACAGTTTCAAATGCTTACCAGCAGTGTATTACTACCATCCTCACCAGATGTTAATATCCACATTTTTAATTATAGTGTGTGTACTGCTATATCACTGTGGTTTTGATTTTCATTTCCCAGATGAATAAGGATTTTGTGCATCTGTTCATGTCTTTAATGAACATTTTTATATCTTCATTGGAGAAATGCCTATTCAAAATCTTTGTCCATTTTCTAACTGGGTTATTTGTCTTTTTATCATTGAATTGTAAATGTTCATAATGTTTATTGGATACTAGACTCTTAGAAAAATGATTTGCAATTATTTTCTCCCATTGTGTGGATTTTCCTTCAAATTTCATGATAGTGTCCACTGAAGCATAAAAACTTTTATTATGTTGATGTCAAAGTTACCTGAAATTTCTTTGGTTGGATGTGCTTTTGTTGAGTATCTAATAAACCATTATGTAATCCAAGGACACCTACATTTCATCTTTGTTTTCTTCTAAGAAATTTATAAAGTTATCTCTTAAATTTATGTTTCATATCCATTTGAGATCACTTTTGTATATGATGTGAGCTACGGTTCAACTTCATTTTTGGTATGCCATTACTCAGTTGTCCTAGCATCATTTGTTGAAAAGAGTGTTATTTCCCACATTGAATTGCTTTGTTACTCTTGTTTAAAATCAACTGGCCATAAATATGATGATTTATTTCTGAAATCTTAATTTTATCTCATTGATCCTATACTCACCCTTAAAACAATAATACACAGTTTTTATGATGTAGCTTTGTAGGAAGATTTGAAATCTCGAAGTGTGAGTTTTCCAACTTTATTTTTCCTTTCAATTTTGTTTTGTTTTGTTCTTATTCTGGGTCCCTGGCATTTCCATATGAATTATAGGATAACCATGTCAAACTCTTCAAAATGCCAGATGGGATTTTGAAAAGAATTGCATTGAATCAATTTATCAATTTGCGAGTATTGCCATCTTAATATGAAGTCTTTCAATTATAAATATGGAATGGCTTCCTCTTTGTTAGGTCTTTTATAATGTTTTTTTTAGCAAGATTTTGTAGTTATCAATGTATCAATTTTCTACCTCCTTTAAAAATATATTCTTAATAGGTTATTCTTTTTTATACACTTTAAATATAACTATTTTCTTTCCTATTATCCAGGATCCAACCCAGGATTATGCATTTTGTTTAGGTGTCATATCTCTCTAGTTTCCTATGTTATAGAATTTACTTGAAACCTGATTTATTCTACTTTAAAAGGATCCCACTTATCAAATCTGGGACAATTTGAGCATTGAAATAAATAACAAAAGCAGATTCTAATATAGTGAATAAAATAACAATGCACAAATCCAAGATGATTATAATAATTAGGGAAACAAAAAAAGTCTTTTCTTATGGTAAAAAGCCAATTAAATAGCAGTAATGGAAATGGAAAACCACAGTTTGGCATCCATCATGGTGTTGGTTGATTAGGTGAAACTGATGAATGAATATAAGGTCTGGTGGATGAAAGTTGGGTGGAGAAAATGATATTGACAATCTCAGAATATATGTCACCATAAAATTCCATTAAAAATGGGGAAAACCCATTTTTGCATGTTGAGAAACATTCAGAAATGTCATCCAGGTATCAAGTTGACATCATCAAGGGTAGGTGGATGGTTCACAGGCCCATCCTAATGGACTGAATTGAAGAGAGCCCAGCATCAGGGTGGGAGGGCAGGGCCCAAGCCTGCTCAAGGGAAAATTTAGGCAGACTATGGTTGGGGTCATCAGTTTTCTTTAATCTGTCAAGATGTGTAAGTGAAGGAATGGGTCAGGAAGAGTTCTAATTTGAAGGAAGACTGTACCAAAATGGAAAAGGGACATTTTCCCCATAGTAGGGACAGTTGGTGAAATATGAAGGGGTCTGTGGATTGGATCATAACATTGAAACTATCCTGATTTGGGTTTGTGTGCTTAATTAGAGTAGTGTCTCCATTTTGAGGAAACATACACAGAATATTTTGTTTTGTGTTTGAGGCAAATGTGTGGTAAAGATATAACCACTGAGGAAGTTGAGTGAGGAGATCAAGAGACTTTTACACACTTACTGTGATTTTTTAAATAAAATTTATAAGTTCTATGGTTATTTCAATATACAATATAATTTAAATTATTATATAAAGACCATGACAGTAAAATAGAACATTTAACCCTAACTAGTCAAATCCACTTCAGTCAAAGTTGAGAACCTACTACTAAATTTTTAAGAGTCTGAATTTTATGAAGAAGGCAGTATATGAATATTATACTAATGGCCTCTATGCCATTGGTGTTGTGAATGATTCAGATGGTATGCAAACAGCAGGACTTTTGAATTTCATTTTTCCACATGAAGTCCTTCTTCTACTAGCCATTCTAAAGACTGTCTACTCTTTACCCCAGGCTGAAAGCCATGAAGAAAGATGTTTACTTGTGTAGCTGCCTCCTCCAATCTAGCTTCATGGCATTTCATAGTTTCTGCTTATGTTGCCTATCCAAGACCTTGGGAATCAGCTCAGGTCTCAGTTATGTCTTTGGCTGTGCTGCTTTGTGTTAGTTTCATGCATGTGTATTTCTTTGGTCAGTTGGGGAACTTCTTGGACAGAGTTTGGTATTACCTTCAATGACTCTTTCCTCTCTTGGATTCTTCTTGGGGTTTTAGTGTCTATTAAGGTACTAGGGGTTGACTTATCACAACTGCAATTTACAGGATGTTGATTGGCTTGAAGTTATCATATGCTGGGATTTCTCCCTTTCTGACAAGGAGGCAAACCTTGGTGTGTGGTTCAGTTCAAGGAGCTTGGCTGGAGCATCCTTCCAAATGGGTAGTAGAAAATGGCTTGAGGTGATCAGAGGTTGAGTTTGGCCCATCTCAATTAAGAGCCTTTCCTTGTTTATGAGTTGTGCAATGACCTGTCCATGGCCAAGGTGGGAGCCCAGGGACAGAACAAGAACTAGAAAGCCACCCTTAAAGGTTCAGGCCATTCACCGTAGTCACTGCTAACATACAAATATGTCCTTTCTCTCCCACAGGAAAGAGCATGACAATATCCATATACAAGGGCCCTGGGAGTCTGAATGAGAGTGAAGGGGTCTGGGATTTCTGGAGGTGAACCCATGGGCCTTGGGAAAATGGAAGGAGCTACTTTTAGCTGAGAGGGATGCAGAAAGAGTGGGCCCATGGCAGAAGAGCACACAGCACAAGGGACTATGTAGTGCAGGGTGAGAATGAACTGTGCCAGAGCAAGGGGAGGGTGACTTGGGTTTGGGGTCTCACCTGGGTTGAGTTGAGGATGAGGCCCACAGAAGGAGGTGGTGATGTGCAAAGGGGAGGCCACCTGGAAAGCTGAAACTGAGGGTGAGCACTCTAGCAGGCCAGCAAAGGATAGGGAAGGGCAGTGGGACCAGGTGCAAAGCACTGCCAGCTCTGGGAGAAGGGATGGTGAAGTAAACTGAGAGTGTTGCCAGCTATGGGAGATGGGAGGTGAAGTAAACCAAAACAGGGTATAAGAAACTGGGGAAGGCAGCCCTAAGACACCCACAGACTCATGACAGTAGCTAAGATGACCAGGACAGTAGCAGGCAGGCAGTGGTAAGAAGGTGACCTAGGATAACAGGCTAGTTGCAGAAGGAAACTGGAGGAGAAGGAGCAAAGCTGGACAGGTTTTAGGGAATAGAGAGTAGCAGGGAGTGGAGAAGAGAGAAAATACCCTCAAGGTGGGAGGAACAGCTCCTGATTTCCAAGGTCAAGAGATAATGGAGCATATGCAGGTAGAGGAGAGAGTACTGGAGTGAGTACTAGGAATTGAGGGGCAAAAGTGGCTGTGATGTAGGTGGGAGCAGCAGGCAGAGAGTCATGGTGTTGCCTGCCTCAATCATGGGGTAAAATCTAGGGGGTAGGGAGACAATGTGATGGGTTCCTAAGATGAGGGCTGGACATAAATGAGGAGGAAGGGAAAGGAAGGAGAAAGAGTTGGGGGTAAACTGAGGCCAACAACAGGGCATAATTGAGGCAAGGGAGAGGAAGGGCTAGAGAAGGAGACTACACCTGAAGAGCCCATCCATTCTGAGGTGAGCCTATGAGTGGGTAAACCAGAGTGACCCAAGGCACAGGCTCCTGGGGCCATAATGGGGGAGGAGAAATAGACATAAAGAGATGTAAGTACAAGTAGGTTGGGTGCATATCTGTCTCATTGGAATGGGAACAGGGATCAGAGGCCCTTGGTGGCCCTCCCAAGCTGAGGTGGCAGGGAGATGAGATGAAGGGGAAGCAGCAGCCAAATGGTGAGAGGCCTGGAAGGACAAGGCAATTAATGGGGGCCAGACCCTTTGGACTTGATCTGATGGGAGCATTGGCATGGAGGGAAAAAGAAAGGGCAGAGAGGCCAGGTGAGCCTCAGTGGGGAGGAGGGCAGAGTGAGAGAGGTTGGTGAGGCAGAGTATGAACCCTGTTGCCTAGAGGAGAACTGGGGCTAGTATTCTGGGGCTGAGGGGAGGGAGGAGAGAGTTTGGAGTGCAGGATGTGGAATAGAAAAGGCAACTGGTAGAGGAAGCTGTGCTTTGTGCAAGGCAAACCCAGAACAGAGGAATGGAGGCCAGGAACATGAAGGTGAAGTGGCAACTGAAAAAAAAAGAAGTTCAGGTAAAGCAGAAGCCCAGAGGGCAAGAAAATTGGTGTGAATGAGGGAGAAAAAGAGAGAGAGAGAAAAAAGGGGAAAGGCAAATTCACCAGTTCAATAACATCCAGGTGATGGCTGGGGTGGGGTAAGAAGCTGGGGTGGAGGGAAATTCAGTGATCAGAGAGGAGGTGAAACACCTGCAGGTGTGTTCAGGCATGTGGGGACTGGTTTGTGTGTTAAAATCTGGTAATATTCTGTAATGTCCTTGGAAATGAAATAAAAAATAAAACAATGACACACAAAACATTTCATGGTTCTGCCTTGGGATTGTTGCCTAGAAGTGGCTTTGTTACTTCTCTTGGTGCAGAATGAAGTGGCCCAAGATTTTGCTGCCCTGGAAGCAACCCACTTCATGCTCTGTTATTTCTTCCTGACACTTATCTATGCCTGACATATATAGAGCAATTTTATGGACAGCCATCCCTCTGAGAAGTGAGCTCTGAACTCCTCCAAGCAGGGAGCATGGGCTTTATTCCTACAGAGCCACAGCAAGAGAACAGGCCCTACTCCCAGGGCGTTCCCTGGCTCCACTCCTCACCTCCTGGACACTCCATAGGACTGAGGGAGCAGTTTCTGAGAGGGCCACCAGGGAGCTCTCTAGATTGACTGTGTAGGAGTAGTCACAGCTAAAAGCCATTCCAAAAGAGGGGAAATTATATTCTGCCTCATTAAACTATTAATAAATATAGTGATCTGACAATATTTCATACTTTTATGAAATGTTTCATTATAAAAAGTAAAATAAGGGAGAGTGGTGTATACAATCTCATGTTAATTCATAAAATATTGCAGAGGTTTCTTTTCAAACATTCGTGAAATGCCTACTACCTATAAAAACATAGCATATATAGTACAAACTCATTAATAATCATCAAAACTCTACAATAATGTATGACTCATCTCCACTTTAGAGCTGAGGAAACTGAGGTGCAGAAGGGTTTAATAATAAAGTCACAGGTGGCAACTATGGGGATCAAAACTTATAGGGTCTAGGCACTCTCTGTCTAGAGGAGCCTGCACCAAATCTTGGTGTGTATTTCTGTCTTTCTCTCCCATTTCTCAGCAAGCTCTGCTCTTTCCCCCCATTTTCTTTTCACTGGAATAATTAAACTGGCATGTAAAAAAAAAAAACTTATAGGGTCTGCCATCTGTGACATGAGACACCAACGCCTACTTAACTCAGAGTTATTATGGTAAGACAGTAGGGTAACTGAAATTTTAAAGAATTAGCCAAATACAATATTATTATTTTTAGAAACTGATTCAATATATTTCAGGGTCAAAAATATTGTGCTAATTTATAGAAGCCAGATGCAAAAGACTGAATATTATATGATTTCATCCATATGAAATGCCCATAAAAGATAAATCTATAGCAACACAAACAGATCAGAGTTTGCCTGTGGCTGGGAGTGGGGACAATATTGACACCAAACCCCATAAGGAATCTTTTGGTGGGGAGGTTTTCTAAAACTGGATTGTGGTGATAGTTACTCAATTCTGTAAATTTACTAAAAATCAATTAAAATGAGTGAGATGATATGTATAACTCTATAAAGGATCTCAGTAAATATGAATAATAAACTTATATGTTCTGTGGCCAGGTTCTAGGCTCCTAATCACTGTCTTGTTCCCTTGTTATCCACTGTTGACACCCCATAAACCCCTACCTATGTCTCCTTTCAGGGTGCCATGATGTAAATTTGGTTGTTCATCAACCTCACACATGACTTGAAATTTTTCCACTTCCTGGCTTCACAGTAGAATTCCTTGCAGATTTTTAAAAGCAATGCTATCTCAGGCTTACCCAGGGATATGCTCTTTAATTGTCCTGGAGTGAGCCCATGACTTTGGGATCCTGTTAGTGTGGGGAGAGGACAACCCAACTCAGTTTATCTCAGAGCATTTATCCTTGAGGTTTGGGTTCAGTGTGTGTATATTAGGGGGAGGAGGAGGCAGCAATCAGGTGAAGGCCAAAACATTATCCCACCCTAAGGAACAAAGCAGGGAACACCACTTTTGTGAGAACGTTCATATTTTGGGGGAATATTGCATTAATTTAATAATTAGAGGAGATATTTTGATGGCTGAAAACCCAGGGGGTTTTATTTTGCTGGAGATTTCTCTTGTGGGCTGCTATGTTGGAAGCCCAGCCTATGGCCCTGTCTGAGAAAACTGGTGGATGCTTAGCTCAGTAATGGCATGGAGCAGGTGTGTGGTGTGGTCTTGGGTGAACTGCTGCACTTTCTTGGACCATTTCAGATGCTTGGGAGAAACCTTCTAAGGGAAGTTCTATGAGGGCAGAGTTTCCTGTTTTATGCTACAGGCGACTGCCCATAGTCAGAACCAAGGTCTGGGGGCCACCCAAAGACCCAGGATGGATGTTTGGTTGCTTCCCCCAATGAAATTACTAGACCAGGTTCCTGGCCCTCTGAGAAATCTGGCAAATAGGTTTGAAGATTTTTGCAGTGTCACCCTAGGATATGGATGGAGACAGCCTGTGTGGTTAGAAGAAGAATGAGGGGAACTGAGATCTGTTGAGGAAGCAGATTCAGAGTAGTTTGATTTCTGCTCAAAGGCTAGGAGGGCAGGATTTTTGGAAGTGGCAATTTCAGGTCTTGCAGAAATGTGGTGCAGGCCCCAGGAGCAGGGACCTGGGGCCTGGTGGGGTAAGGTTAAGGGAGTGTGGAGGACAAGTGGGGAGGAGTGAGCTGCAGTGCAGCCACAGGATGGGTAGCAATGCAAGGACTGGGAGAAGGGAGCTGAACTTAGATGCTCCAATCAAGGGGAGATGAAGAGAAATGAGGAGATCTGACTCAGAAGAGAGGAGAGGGAAACTGGGGAAGGAAGGGAACTGAGGTTGGGAAGGGGGTTGCAATGAGGAGAGCAGAGTGGGGGAAGAAATTAGGGAGTCAAAGGGAAGGAGGGTGAAGGGGAAGTGAGAACAGATGTAACCTGAGAGGAGGCAAAGACAGAGGAGGTGAGGTGAGGGAAGAAGAAAGAAAGGAATCAGAGATGAGAGCTTGGAAAGGAAAATTGAAGGGAAGTCAGGAGAGAAGAGGTGAAAGGAAAACAGGGGAAAAGAAGGGAGGGGAAGTGAAATGAGGGGAGAATGGTTCACCATGGTTAACTCTCTCAAACCTTCTGTTCATCTTGGGCAGTTCCCCACCTTAACTAAAATTAGACCCAACACAAGGCTTCAGGTGGCCAGGGTTATCCTCCTTCCTGTATAGTTGGGGTCTGTCTCAGCCTATGGAGGTAAACTTTAAAAAGCTTTGTAGGATGTGCTCCCAATGACAGAAATCCATGCAGGCCCTTGAACAAGGCTGGTCACCCCATACAGAGGGAGACACAGATCTTTGAGAATCACATCCAATAACCAGGCCCAAGGTGGGGTCATGATGGGGACTCAGATATCTCCTTCTGGGCTCACTGACTAAACTGGGCACATCTCCCATACCTGTGGGATACTTAGAAAAATTTCCAAGTTTTGCATTTGGAGACCTAGCCCCACCTGTGACAGACCCTGGCTAGGAGTGCATCCCCAAAGTCCCCCTTCTTAGCCCAGTCTAGACCCTGCCCAGGTCAGACCCAGCCCAGGTCATTTGCAGCCTCCGATGGGGGAATGAGGAAAATGTTTTGGAGTTGCTTACAATGATTGGGGACTAAGTGGGATTGCTGGCAGTCTCAGGGTGCCCTCTGTAGACATCCCTTGCCAGCCAGGGCTGATTTCTGCCTCCAGAGGGAGATACTGGAATTTTTTCCAGAGGCCCTTTGGGAGACAGTTTCCCACATGATACTGTGGCCAAGTCCCAGACCTAACTGCCTTCTCTGGGAGTCTGGATGATCTAGGCTGGTATTTGTCACAAGATGAGTATTATGGAAACTTCTTCATATAGCATTTTCCACAAATGGGCACATTTACAGTCACACAGGGATTTCAAATGTAAAGTTTATATCAAGTTAAACAAATGAGGACAAACCAAGGTGCAGCACGTTTGCAAGGAGTTTACATTGAATAGTCACAATTAGAGTGCAATGAGTGATTGTTGAATGAATCTTAGTAGGAGTGCAAGGAACAAAGGTGGATGCAACTGCTTGGTTGTGCAACATGTATATGATACATAGCATAGAGACAGGGCACAACTTTATTTTTAAGAAAAGTTGTAGGTTTACAAAAAATTATGCAGAAAATAGAGTTCTCATATACCTTTCCCCATTATTAACATCTTGTGTTAGTGTGCTTCATTTGTTACAATTGATGAAAGAATAATAATGTAATTGTACTATAATGTAGTATATAACTATACTCCATGGTATACATTAGGTTTCCCTGTTTGTACTGTACAATCCTACATATATTTTAAATTTTTAATCTACAAACACACATATAATGTAAAAGTCCTCCTATTAAACACATTCAGATATATAATTCAGTGCTCTTACTTCCACAAGGTTGTGTTTTGTCACCACAATTCATTACCAAAATTTTCCATCTCCCCAAATAGAAAATGTGTACAGTTTAAGCATCAAATCCCCATTTGCTACACCAATCTTGGCCTCTGGGAATCTACATTCTATTTGGACTCTCTGAATTGGCTTATTATAATTATTTCACATTTGTGAGATCATGCAATATTTCTCCTTTTCTGTCTTCCTTATATCACTCAACATGTCTTCAAGGTTTCTACATGTTGCATGTACCAGAACTTCACTCATTTTTGTGACTGAATGATATTCCATTGTATGTATATACCATATTTTGTTTATTCATTCAACAGTTGATGAACATTTGGGTTAGTTCCATCTTTTGACAATTGTGAATAACACTCCTATGATGATCAGTGAGGAAACATCTGTCTGAGTCCCTGCTTTCAATTCTTTTGGGTTTACCAGCTTAGATGGGAATTCTATACTTAATTTTCTGAGGAGCTGCTAATATGTCTTCCATAGTGGCTGTATCATTTTATATTCCCACCAACAAAGAATAAGTGTTCTTATTACTCCACATCTTACACTTGTAATTTGTTTTTTTTAAAAAAACTGTAGCTATTCAAGTGTGTGTGAATTTGTATCTCACTGTGGTATGATGTTGATCATGTTTTCATGTGCTTTTTTGGCCATTTGTATATCATTTTTGGAGAAATGTCTCTTCAAGTCTTTTGCCCATTTGTTAATTAGTTTCATTGTTTAGTTGTACATTTCCTTAAATATTCTGGATAGTACACCTGTATCAGATAGGTGGTGCCTCAATTTTTCCCCTATTCTGTAAGCTGTCCTTTTACTTTAAGATAGTTCTTTGATGCATAAAAGTTTTTTTTTTTAATTTGATGAGGTACCATTGATGTACTTTTAATTTTGTTGCTAATGCTCAGGTGTAAAGACCAAGAAATGATTGCCCAACACAATGTCCTGAAGATGCTTCCCAGTGTTTTATTTTGAGTATTATAGTCTTGGCTCTTTTATTTTTGGTCTTTGATTCATTTTGAGTGAATTTTTGTATATGGTCTAAGGTGGTTATCCAGCTTCATTCTTTTGAATATGGATATCCAATTTGCACAGCACCATTTGTTGAAAAGTCTATTCTTCCTTAATTGAGTGGCTTTGACTTCCTTGTCAACATAATTAGATTACTTCTGAATTCTCAGATTCCAATGGTCTGTATGACTCTCCTTGTGCCACTAACATGCAGTTTTGATTACTGTGGCTTTTTGTAACAAGTTTTCATATGATGGAATGTGATCTTGCAAGTTTATCTTTGTTTTTCAAGATGATTTTTTATTCATGACCCCTATCATTCCATATACATTTTGTGACTGGCTTTTCAATTTCTGCTAAGAAGGCTGTTAGAATTTTAATTGAGATTGTGCTTAATCTGTAAATCACATTGTATAGAATTGACATCTTAATATTTAGTCATCCAATTTATGAACATGGAATTTCCTTCCCTTAATATAGGTTTCCTTTTATTTCTTCTAACAATGTTGTACTAATCAGCCAAAGTGGTGCTGATGCAAAAAACCAGAAATCTGTTGGCTTTTATAAAGCATATTTATTTGGGGTAGAAGCTTACATTTACCATGCGATGAAGTGTAAGTTACTTCTCTTGCCAAAGTCTGTTGTCACATGTTGGAGCAAGATGTGTGCTGTTTCCTGCCAAGTGTTCAGGCTTCCTGGGTTCCTCTCTTCCAAGGGCTCATTTCTCTCCTGGCTCAGCTGCTTTGCTTTCTCCACAAGGCCAGCTGTAGACTTTCACACAAACAGCTTGTCTCTCTTCCTGGGGCCTCTGCAGTTTCTAAATGAGCCTTCTCTCTGCTCCTCTGTGTGCTTACTTCCTGGGTTCCAGCATTAAACCTCTCACTCTCTTCTCTACCATTTAGTTTTCAATGCCCTACTGATGTGGCCCAACTTGTTTACTCAGAGTAGAAATCTTGATTATGCTCATTAATTTACATTTCTTTTATTCATTCTTATGTTAATTGTCTTCTAATTGATAGCATTTTTTAGGTGAAAATCTCAGTGAGCTTCATAACTTCACTCCAAACTCTATTTTCTTTCTTCTGTACCAGGGGAAATCAGGTCCAGGAAAAATCAGGGGAAATCTGACCAGAAGAAATCAGACCCCTTGCAACCCAGCTCCAATCAATCAGAGATAATTTTCCTTCTATCCTTACCTTAAGGCTTAGAGAAATGCTTCTTCATTCCAGATCACTATTTTACCTTGTCTGGGCAAATATGAACCAAGAACAACAACCTCTGTAGGACTTTTATCTCACCTCCTAGTTGTAAGTGATGTCCCAACTTCTCCCGAGGTAGGGACTCTAATTTAGTCCTGAATATCCATCAACCATTAGCCAAATTTGCTTTCCCACAGGCAGATTTCAGATTGTCAACCTCATGGAAGAACTGTTGGGACCTGAATATGTACCAAGACTTCTAGTACTTGTGCAACCCCATCAATGATATAGTTCAGTTCCATGGGCCATGTTTGATCTCGAAAGTGGCAACATGAAATTTTGGACAATTGTTGAAGCAGGAGATTGGTTGTGGGGAGGCAGATTTTATGATAAAAATAAATGCAAATTTCTCCTTCCTCTCAAAGAGGTGGCCATCCATTGGGGTAGAGTGATGGTGGTGCAGGGAATGATAATTAACTATGATGGGCTGTTGCTTTTTCCCCAGTCTCTCATTTGACGCTGATTGAAACCTATTTCTCCAACCCTGTTCACAAAATGTCCACTCAGAACCACTTTCAGTTCCCTTTGCCTCTGAGTCTTCACACAGTCTGTTCCCTCTAACTTGAAAGCTTATTTACCCCTCCCTTGCTCTGGCTCACTCTGCCTCAGAGACACATGGTGTTTAATAGAGTTGATCACAGCCAATCTCCTGTATTTGTGCCCAGCTCCACCCTTTAATGGTTGTGTGATGTTGGGCATTTCAGTTGAGCTCTCTATGCCTTACTTCCCTGACCTGTAAAATAGGGAGGACTTTTTCCATCTCACACTGTTTTAGTTGTGAAGAAATAGGTCAATATATGTGAATACTGTGAACAATGATTGGCTGCTACAAAATAAGACCATGTGAATGCTTGCTGTTATGATAGTTAGGTCATAGCTTACTGAGCATGTCCTAACTAGATTTTTGTGTTTATTGTATTCAGCGCATGTAATTATTCCCCATTGTAGCACTCATCATGCTTCATGGGAGATTCTCAGTCACAAATCTGTCTCCTCCAAATGGACTCTAGCAACTTGGGGTAAAGACTAGTTCTAACTCACCTTTGCAGTTCTAGAAATTATGACAGTGTCTGACACATAGTAGGTTCAACAAATATATGGTAACTTCTCCAAAGGATACGTCCTTCATTGAAATCCAGTAGACTGGGATTGTGTGATTTGGCTGCTGGAGGTGACACTGTTATTTCATCTAATTGATCCTGACACCCAAGAAATGTTACTGTGAATGTTCTTAGCTTGTCTAAGTACATCCCTTTGGGGCATTATAACAGGGTTTTGATTGCCATCACAAAAACGATTTAGCTTAGGACCTCTGTGATCAAACTGTCTTGGAGGTTTAGGAGTACATTCCAGTAAAAATCCACTGTACTCTGCTTGAGTCAATCCTCTGTATTTGTTCTGAGGCCATTTAAGTAAGGAGAACTAAAAAATTGTGGAAAACATTTGAGGAAGGATTCAAGAAAGTTGTGAGTGGTGAGTAGGGAGGCACCTGACAACTAGGACACAATAAAATTTGTCATCTGGGAAAGAGAGTGACTTGATTTGCATGACATCTGAGGGTAGAAAAGGGACAAGTGGTTGGAAAATACAATAGAAAAAATATCTCTGCTTGTTCATGGATGTAGAAAAATGCCACAGTGGCCCATCCTACCTCTTCAGAATTTTCTCTCAACATGCACTATGGCCTCAAGAGAATACTTTGGGATTCCAGAATGTCCTGTGCCATTTACAACTCCTGACCATTTATTTATATTTATATTTTATTAATTTAGTTAGAACATGATTTCCTGGTTGAAATCTTCTTGGCCTTACTTTTTCAGAATTTCCCAGTCTGCTGTGTACTCCATTGCACTGAACAAAGAATTTACATTGCTTGAAAGATGCTCAATGATATTACTTGTTTTGTTTGGTTACAAAAAATGGCCATGCATTCTTCCTCTCTCTGTACCTATGCCTTCTAATGTGACTTTTCAGGTACATTTATCAAGAGCAGGAGATTTTTTTTCACCCTTCAAATGGGACCAATATTATGAATGCTTTAATCATTGGGACAGTAGAAAAGCAGAGAAAAGCAGAGAATTGTAAACACTTGTACACTGAGGTTGCTCTCTTCTTGTTTTTTTGAGTACTGAAAATCTGTGTGAATGAGTCCTGACTGGCTTGCTTGATGTTAGAGACCATACAGAGGAAGGGTGCAGCTGTTGCAGTTGGGGTGACTTTAGACCAGCTGGCCACCAAGTTGACCTGGCAGCAGATTGAAGATAAATGTGCAAGTCCATTTGAGTGCAGCTGAGCATGGGCCAAGCCAGAAGAATTTCAAACTACCATTCTGAAAAGTCATAAGTGCAGGAAATGATTGTTTTTTAAGCCTCTACATTTGGGGTTCATTTGCTACACAGTAAAAGATAAATAAAACACCTTTTTAAGGAGGTACTGGAAATTGAACCCAGGATCTCAAACATGGGGTGCAGGCACTCAACCACTGAGCTCTACCTGCTCCCCTAAGTAAAACAGTTTTTAACAGGTCCAAATGCTGAGGGACCTTCTAGTCATTTCATTTTCAAGAGTGCCTGGCATAGCATCTTACATGTAGTCATTATATAGTAAATCTATATTAACTGAATGGGCAGATTAATGAGAAATATTTGTGCATGCAAATCTGTGCAAAAAATTACATGTGTAGAGGCAGCAAGATGGTGTCAGCTTAGGAGGGCAACTGCAGACAGCTCCCAGAACATGGCAGATTGTGGATGGGGTGCAGCACAGGGGTCTGTGCTGTGGGTGTGTGGAGTAAGAAGCTTGGGACATCTATCTGGACAGATCGACGGTGTGGACTGAACCATAGAGATTCATGAGTTTTAAGCCTGCCTGTGGTGGTTAACACAGTCGGCTGACCCCACCCTTATGGGGGAGGGGGGAGAAAGCCGGTTGGAAGTGCGACTCATGTCCATCCGGTAACTGAGTGACTCGACCCGGTGGGAGGGGGCATTTTCTGAGGGGGGAGCTCTGGTAAGAGAGCTTTATTTTCTGGGGATTTGGCTTCCTGAAGCCCCCACAACTTAGATGAACAAAACAGCTGCAGTGAATCAGCACCCGGAGGAGGGGAGGGGTTAATCTTCTGAGGGAGTTGATTAGACTAGCAGCCCAGGGATAAGCCCTGACCCCACGGAGCGGGGAAGAGGGGCAATCTCCAAGAGAGGGAGAGTTCTGACAGAAAGCAGAGAGGGGATATTTTAGCTGTCGATCTGGCTGCCTGGACCCCCTCATAAATTTGAGGAGCAGATAAGCCAGCTTGAAGCAGTGCCAGGCTGAGGGGAGAGGCGAATCTGCAGAGTAAACCTCATTTACCTGCAGCCCAATGACGCAGGGGCTCTGATCCAGAAGGGCGGAGTCTACTGTTTTTAGCATTCTACACTGACAAACATCAGACTTTTGCATCCCTGGGGAATGCAGAAATTGGGAAGTGCTTGATTAGTTTCCACGAGCCCAGTTAGGGCCCCCTCTGTGAGGGGGGTGGTCTAGAGAAGGACTTATTTTTGGTCCTGTATTATGCCAAATAAATAAATAAATAAATAAATAAATAAATAAATAAA